>JAQFXM010002606.1:0-23933 GCA_034693345.1 Entomobrya multifasciata
ACGTTGCAACACTAACAGTAGTCTGAATCAACATAGAAGTTACAAGAAAAATATAAAGTTATTTCTCCTGACATACATTCAAACCCACCAACTTCAAGCTGAAAAACTTACAATATTATTTCACATTTTGTCATATCAATATACACACTTTGAATGAGAATATATGAAGATCAGAGATGTTCGTCTGATTGTTGCATTAATTTAATTAATTAATTAAATAAATTATAAACAAAAATAATAAATTCTTAAACATTTACACATTAAATGATATACTTTTATAAACTTGGCCAATGCTTTGGTTAACGTACAGGTAACTTGACCGCAACGGCTGTAAATTGCTTGAAGTCCAAAAGTTTTAGGTGCGTAGGTGTAAATGTAAACATGCACAGTACAATGTACCATACGAATAACGTAAACGTAGCTTGTTACGCATAAGCTGACTCAAGCATGTTGCATCAACAATCACTTCCATTGCTTATGTAAATCCTCCGAGTGGTAAGTTGTAACGGTAACAGAAAAAAAGATGACACCTATTTGTCACCATTTCGTATCGTACATCAATTATTCAACATCCTCTTCATTATTCTCATCTTGTTGATCGTCATTCCAGTCTTGTGCAAATAGTGTAATTATTTTTTTATCATCCCTTCTCTGAAACAGCATCTCCCCTTCAAAATCAACAAGACCGTGTTTCCTGGCTCGAAGAAGGACCCCTACAACCTTGTTGGAAATAACTGTGTAAGTTTGGAAAAGTTCACCGAAACTTACAATGTAAGAACCGTCACTCTTTTCAATTCCAATCTGTCGAATGACACTACAAAGCTCAACAATTTCATTACTGATATGGTTGTGTGCTTTGATCCCCCTCATTTCAGTTTTAGAGCCTTCTGGTGGCCGACCATACCTGTTATCATAATCAAACTTGTTAAAGACTGATTTACGAAAACAAAAAAAAAAAAAATGGAAGCTTACCTGGGATCGTCCTTGCTGAGTCCAGCACTTGTTAGCTGATCACTATCTGAGCCTTCCAAAGAACCTTTCTTGTATGATGATGAGAATGGGTTTCGTTTTTGGTACTGCTCATTCTTTTCAACTTGTTTCTGAAACATATTCTTTCTGTCCGATAGTTTATCGTTACCGAAGATTTTCACTACTTCTTTTTTAGTTGCCATTTTGAAGAAATAATATCTGTTTCCTCACGACTTAAGTAACAATTAAAATCACCACTGGATTTCTTTTTTATAATGAGGGTTCAGGACAATCTATGAACACTTTACAGCTCAAAATATGAGGTTTCAAGTGAACAATGCGTGGGCTAAAGGGAAGCTTCTACATACTGTGCTAGAAATAATTTCTGCTGAGTTATAATACGCAAATCGTTTAGTTTCTTTCAAGCTTTGGCTTAATTTTGAAGAATCTCTGCAATTTTAACAGATTTCTTACATTTGCTGCACTAAGTGAGTTTTGTAGTTTTGATGATATTTATATGATAACATTGCAGTATGCACGTATAATATTTTTGGCACAAAATACAGGATTTTATCGAGACGGAAATTATAGGTATTAGCAAAAGTTATATTATATTCATATAGCCCACTGGCAACGAAATGAGCAAGTTGGTTTCGATGTTGGAGGCGCATAGCAAGAAACCAGATCAAACGCATTTAAAAAGTGTACATTTCAAGTTATCTCTCCTCGTAAATAAATCCAAGTAACACGTGAATTTCTCTGTCGTCCTTGTATTTTTGGCTCACTCACAGGCCTACTACTGACTACTGGTTTGAGTCTGTCTAAATGTTGCATAGTTTATACTGATATATATTGTATAACTCATATGATTTTTTGGAAGACGATGCATTTTATGTTGTAATCGTGTAATACACTTTGGTAAATTTTCAATACAAATGAGATAACTAGCTGAATAACACAGAATATCATGTTGGTGCAATAGTGCGTGTGTTACTGTGATTTTAACATTACAAGCTTGGTTATGCGTGCAAGTGAGATTTCAAGCCTAAAAGTTGTACGCTGCAGGTAAACACTATCAGCGGCAGCGTATGCATATATGTACGTAGAAGATTTAATGTTCGTAGGCTTTGAACACAATTTCGACACGCATTATGAATTTTGGAAAGTTTTACAGGTTTGCATACGAATGAATAGCGATTCGAAAATGTCGAAAACTAAAACAAATCATAATTATATTCAGATTTTTTAGTTTTTAATTCAAGTGTATCGAATGTCCTTTAAAGTCAAATAGAACTTTATTAAAATCAGATGTAATGTTCAAAGTGTTTATTGAATGAAACGAATGGGAAACATTTTTTCTTTCTTAAAAACTAAAAAGGCTGGAGTAGGAGTCTTTGATTTCTCCACTTCGGATAAAAGTAAAGTGGAAGCCGCACCATCTGGATCTTATTCAACGTACAAACCAGAAAAGTTCCTGCTATCTCATCTACTGCGCCGGAAAACTCCATTTTTGAACACTGGAGGGTGCATGGATGGCTTGACTGCGTTGGTCTCTATAGTCTTATTCTCCGAAATGATAGACTGTGGAGTTGGGGCGATGATGGAACTTTCCTCCGCAAAACGAACACACAAAATCATATCTCTGGAGAAAATACATTCCATTCTCCCTCATTGCAATGAAATGAATATAGCAGCATAAATTTAGAATCCACGTTCCATTAAATGCAAGCAAATAAATTCCTTTTTATGAGCTTCTTTAATTGCACATTGCTACTTAATATAAAAAACTAGCGTTTTCTCATTTGAAGAGTTCTTACTATTGCATTTCTAGATTGGGGTCAAACTCGTAATTTCATCTTATATTCGCTCACGCGATTAATTATGGGCTGTATAATTTGCCACTTATGGTGATACTTCAACAACTTGACTGAATCGTACTTGCTCAATATAATTTCTTATTCAGCAGGTTGTCTTGATAAAAGTCTAATTTCTCATAACTCACAAAACCCTTATGAAATCATGAGTAACGCATAACGGCACCGTAAAAAACAATCGACCGTCCGAACTGCTTTGAATGAGCGTGGCTGTAAGAAAGCTGCATTTCTAAAATACATAATGTTGTAACGTTTTGAACGCTTTCAACATAACCATGAACTCGCATAATTACTTTCCTAATGCACATCATTTTCAACGCAAATTTAGGGTAGCTCATTTCATTTAAATCTCTTAACAAAAACTACACACAAAAATACTTCTAACATCTCTTTGGATAGCCTGCAGACTGATGATGATGACAAAAATGCACTTGAATGAATATTTTCTTCTTCTTTTTCGAAAAAAAATGTGGAAAAAACTGTTAAAGGGGCTCTTTTCATTTGCCGATAGGTGACTGTGTGACAAGAGCTTTTAATGTGATTTTTTGTGCGTGAATGCAAGAAAAAAGAAGAAATTAAGATTAATGGCATGTCGATGTTATTTCCTTCTTGGTTTTTTGGAACAGGTCGTTGCATTGCAATTGGAACAGGAAGATCCCATCTCTTTTAAACATGATCTGATGTAATGGAGTATGTACTTGAGTAGAGCGCCAAACCCTGCAACTTAAACACGGCATCGCATTTCATTTAAGTGATATGCATATAAATGAAAAAAACTAGTGGAAAAACGTCTGAATAATGTGTGGAAATTTTTAGAACCTTTCTACGACTAATGCAGTGCTGCTGTACTTAGCATAGATTTTATTAGGAATTTCAAATTTAGTGAAAATCAATGAAATAAGCGAAATTTAGTATACGTTTAATCACTATCACCCAAAATGAAGAAGCCGCTAAACTGCCACCTTTTCAAGGCTCTTCATCTTCATGTTGTGTGTATATATTTTTTGAATACCGACGTTATCTAATTTTCTATCCTTTCATCAGCCTCGCCTCTTCTCTGTTGATATCCCACAGACACAAACCAGAAGAATCAGACCATGTAATGTGAATGCGAAATAATAAAAAACCAACAAGAAAAAAATCTCTTGGTAGATATTTTCCTTCGTGTTCTTTTTTCTGTCGTCGTCTTCGTCACAGACTTGTGTTGAGTGAGACTACAGAGAAAATCCTATCAATGATCCAAATCTTGCGTGGGTACACATTTTTCTATTTTTACGTCCTTACTCCATAATACATACTTAATCTATGTATATTCACCATTTTTAGGTAAATAGGATGAAAATGCAAAGAATCCGGACAGCGTAGGAAAAGAAAAAAGCAAGCAACTAGCAGGTAAAATGGTTATATAAAGGTAGCGTCTTGACTAGTAGCAGCCGCACAGAAATAATGCAGCTTAAGCGTATCATTTTATGGCTTTGTTATTCATTCATGCTTGGTGGTTCTTGACTGTTTTCCCTTTTTCTTCGTTTTTGATTTTAGCAAAGGAAGACGGTTTAAAGCAGTTTTTCTCTTCCTCTCCAGTTCTCTTTCGCCGCTCAGGAAACCCATTTCAATTTCCTTTCAGTAGTACCAGCGGTATCATCACTTTCGTTTTTTCTCTCTCTCATTCAAACTAAAATGAGTTAGGTTTCATAAATGATCATGTACTCGTGGTATGGTGGTAGGGAGATGATGATGTTGCTGTGTGGTTGACGAAGTGAGAATATACTCATATCTCGACAACAAACCACTGTGAGCCTGAGCTTATCAAGAATGGTGTAGTGTAACCCAAGAAGACGACGCAATTCCAGTTTCTGTCGCCCTCCTCCCCGTCTCCAGTTCAAAGAAACTAATCATACGGCTTGAATCAACCTCTTTCCACAGAATATATACACATGCATGCAGGTGAGATAACTAGAAATTGATGTGGTCGTGGTGGCGGTGGCGTATGTACTATTCCGTCATTTGAGGATCTGGCAAAAAACTTCTCTTGAACTAAAGCTTCATTTGCCATTACATTTATTCGTTTCCTATCCGCATTCGATTATAATATGTAGGTATTTATCGTACAGCTATTATTTTGAAAAAACGACAGCTTATTGTACTCAGAACCGCATAGGTTCGGTTAACTAGGCCAAAATGATTGAAGCAACATATTCAGTTCAGTCATAATACATCCGTCTTCAATTACTTTTTGTCTACATTTTTACACATCAAAGTACTCAACCAATAATAATAATGATGATGATAGGAAGGGCAGACTTTAATGTATACATATTTAGGTACTTTTGAAATTGAAAAAAGTATAAAAAAAGTGGAAATCGAAAAATACATCATTCCTTTTCAAGAGAAGCAGAGGACATGATGATGACGATGGCTGCTGTATAGATTTCCAGGTAAATATTTTAAATATGTATGAGTTTCCAATGTCGCTCTTTTTACGGCATTATGGATATTATGGAAAATTTTCATTTCATTCCTTTTTAACTACGAAACCTCAATATATTCTGTACACATTGGATGCTTTACAAGACTTCAAGATGATAGAAAACATGTTAACTGAAGATCATGGAAGAGCATTATGCAATTATTCGACAAACTTTGAGAGACTTCTTTATTATTACAGAATATTTTTTACTTATCATTTTCCTTTTTGGACTGCGACTGCACGTTATTTTGGCTTTGTACTATTCATAGCTTTTTGTAGTCTCATAATTTTTTTCGTGTGTTTGTTGTCAAAGAAATATATGAGTTGCTCTTCTTCAAACAACCCAATATCCATTTGCATGATCATTACTTGTTGGTGCGCACCAGATAAAAAATGTCGCGTTTTCAATAAACTTTTGTGAGAAAATGACTTTTCTGACTGACGGGGTCGTGGTAGCAAGAAAATGGGGTAAAGTCAAAGGCAGTCAAAAGTCGACAGTTTTTCTTCTTTACGCAGAGAGAATAATGTATATTTCGAGTGCGCAATAGAAACCTCCACACACCTCTATTATGTCGATAAGTAAAGTATTTCTGGTGAAAACGGCTTTTGTTCTTCTTTTCTTGCTTACTTCACAACTTGCTTTTCTCCTAATACTTTTGTGCTCTTTTCACAACAACTCAACAATTTAGTTGAGATGAAGATGTCGCTTCACATATATTATGAATCTCAAAAGAAAAATGGTACATTATACAAACCGACCATTTTTACTAGTTGTATATCATTTGATGTGTATCTGCATCTGTAAGGTAATACTGTAGTGCTTGTTCCTATGTTCCATAACACGATGCACTACTAAAATATAAAATGGAAGTGAAACATAAGTGGAGTATATTATAGTGGGCGTTTCTAACGACCATGTCGGTGCTGGTGATATTATCAGCATATCTCGTGAATTTGAAAAGAGAAGCAGATGAAAAGACAAAGTCATCACAATGCTCATAAATGTATATAGATGGAAATATGATTTTTGGAGTTTTCTTTTCATCCTTATTTCATCTATATTTCCCATGATGATGAGAGGACGTTGACGGGAGGACGACACAGTGATAGGATACTGCTACTGCGGTATTATAGCTTCTGCTAAAAGGATTGTAATAAAAGTTTCCTATTGCTATTGCTAAAGTAGATTGCTTTTTCTCAGCCTTTAAAAGGGATTTATGATGGCTCTTCAAGCTTTTTTTGATAGGCAAAAAGGAAGCAGTCCACCATATTTTGTGACGATATAAATATAAATGCATAAAAGTGAGCAGACACTACACTATAGCAGTTCATACGCTTCTCTTGTACAATGAACTAAAGAGTTCGTGCTGCTAAGCATAAAGAAGAGAGAAGCCTGTCTTCGACAGAATTTCTGTTTAACTTGGAAAACGCCAAGCTGTCATTATATCCACACTTATGCCTTTGACCCTTTCGTGGAAAATAAGTTTAAAAAAAGATATTTTCGGCCACAACTCCCTAAAGCAATACATGACAATGTGGAAAAAGAGAAAGTTTTTATGTGTACGTAGAGAATTTTGTGCAAGCATGAAATACGGTTTTACTTTTATCATTATTATTATTATAAAGATGTGTGCTGCGTGTGTGAAAGTCTGTCAGTGGACACATCAAACTTCATTCATGCTAACACAAGAATATTGTGTATTACATGATCAGATCATACGTTTCTGTCGTTACTTCATAAAAACAGTTTTATTTCTTTGTAATATGTCTACTATACTGTATACTCTGATAATAAAAGGAAAAGGACAAAGTTCTGAAAATAAATTGGTTACGATGACTTACACAGTCGGAAACTATTGATGTACAAAATATTTCTCGTATTGTGGGTATTGTTTTGTCGGCAGTTGGTTACTGAGCTTACTGCGAAATCGATAAAACAAAAAAAAACTGTAACTGTTTTTGTTGTATGAAAAAAGTGTAAAACAAGAAATTATATAGAAAAAAGTTTGGTTATTTGTTTGTTTATTATAAATGTGGTCATGAAATTTCATATGTTCTATGATAACGCACACATATGTCAACTAACACACAATTTATTTGAATACTTTACTTTGCGTACATAAATTTTTCCTCGTAAAATTGTAGCAATGAGCATGTTCACTTTCACTCGTATAACGTGTTGTTACACAACTTCAAAGTATATAAAGAATGAAAATGATATTGGTACTGTTTTCCAATAAACTTGAATTTCTTTTATGCTTACAAATAAATGCAATGCATGCTCCCCATGTACATAAATCAAAGAAAACCATGACCATATATTTAAGTTAGTGCTACTTTGAAGCTAAAATATATAACATGACCTCAACCATCTGATCAAAAAAGAATTTAAAGAGAGTCATGAAATTTCATGCGAACAGGAAAAGGGGGGATTTGATGGTAAATGGTCGATGAAAGAAAGGAAACAAAACGGAAATGCACTTTTATTCATTGCATCAAACATACATATAAAAAATGAAACAAGTAAGGATTTGGAGAGAGTACTAAAACAATGAAGGTAGAACTTTTTTTAACTGAGCATTTTCTGTAAACAGTAATGTGACATTTCTGGGAATTTGGAGAAAAAAATGCGGGTGTAAGGAAATGTTTCACTGGATTGTTTTCTTTTTTATTGTGCCAAAATCTTTACAACATTTTTCCGAATGTACCAAAATAGATTTATCGAATAATGTCAAAAAATAAATTTCTCAATAAAAGTTCGCTTTCGGGTTGGAGTAAAGCAATAACATCCCCATGATTTATTTTAAATAGGTGTCAGTCTAAAAATTGTATGTGCATACATTTTGGGAGACAGTTTTTACTTCACAAAAATATATTTCTTTACACGTTCAAGTATCTATTAGCCAAAATGTTTACCTGATTATCTCGATTGGTTATATGCTAACATATTTGTGTTGAATGTTTTGTAAAACAGAAAGATCAGGTTGCGTAACATAAATTGTGGCATGTGTTATCTTATATTTACTAATTAGAACAATTTTAGTATACTCGTGCATACAATTAGACTGAAAGAATTTAGAGAACTACCTTTGGAGAAAACTGTCTTTGTTAAAAACTGAACTGGACTATATATTTTGATATAAAAAGACTGAAATATAATGGAATTATCACAGTTGTATTTGTTTGAATGATTGTGTTTAGTAATTTTCTGGATCCAGCCGGCAATAGTTGGACCTAATATTTTGTTTTTATCAGCTCCAATAAGTATAATGTAATGATGTTTGTACATCTGATCGTTAAAGTCTAGAGCACGAGTAATCTTGTTTCAGCTCACAACAGTATTGGAATAACGAAATCAATAAAAAAAATCGCACAAAAGTGGACTCATATGTTATATGGGACTCGACCAATCTAAGTGAAAAGCTAGCATTGTTTTTTCATGAAAGTGTTATATCAGTTCAGTTCTGAAAAGAGAAATCAACTTCAGTTTATTGAAGTTGAGAAGCATCAAGCGTTGGCCACGAGTGTTATAATAATTCAGCTTATCAATTGTTTGGTACATATATGATAAATATATACGATACCTTAACCTAATCTGATCGTAGATGCATAATATACCACCTAACCATTCGTACGAACCTTTTTCCGTAACCTGTAGACACATCTACACTTGAGAAACATAAGACCATCGCATCGAATTGTACAATGTGTATGTGTGTAATCGGAAGAAATACAGATATTCTCAGGTAGCTTTAAAAATCAGACAGTACATGTATTTGAGATCATATCACTATCGGAAAAGAGAAAGTTGAGTGATGACGGTTCACGGATTTCCCGACACTGTATTGTTCCGTAAAACAAGCGCCCATCGGCCATCATGCTTTTGTAACATGTCTATCCGTTTCGGCAATAGCACATGAGTAGTCTAGACCAATATGTGAGATAAAACTAAAACATCAGTCTATGTTGCTGTTTTGATAAATCTGCTATACTTTCCTCTATTTTTTCCCATTTGGACACTAATCTATTAAAAAGAAGAAATGCAATCTATAAATAAATAAGGATGGGAAGCATGTTTTGCCATTTTACTCTTTTTCTCTTTCTCCACTCCAGACTCGAAAACATAAAAGCACCCATCAAGTATATGTCACACACGTCCTGATATAAAAACATTATAGTGGTTCATTTACTACATGAAATGAGATTACCATGATTTGCAGATTTCCAATTTGACTCACTTCCATACACACATCACATCAAAACATGTTTTTTTTTCGTTTACCCTCTTTTCAACGCTTTTGATGAAATAGTTTCACAAACTCCAAAATACAATACAGCATCCATTCAGAGTTACGACAGAAGATAAACGCAATTTTATAGAGATACCTTGATGAATGTCTTGTGCAATTATATCCCGCCTGGTATCTAACATGATAATAATAGATTTCTGCTTCGGCTCACGATTATAAACCATCTTGAAAGCTAGCTGTACAGTCAGTAGCACAATAACAAAACAGTTTTACCTTAAGAAATCCGCCATAAGGAAACGATGAAAAGGCATTCATATATGATGGTGATGGTTCTGATTTCCACAATGAAAAAAAAATTCGTTGCCAGGCTTCCGGAAATGAGTTTCGGTGCGCTACAATCCGTACACACGAGATGTTTTAGGTACCCTTATACGCAGAGGAACATTATTTGGAGAGTATGAAGCAAAAAAGTAAAAGCCAGATAAATTCTTTTGATATTATTCAACAATGAATAGAAATGTTCTCCTTTCTTGACAATAACTTCAAGTCAACAAAAGGGGGAAAACATTTAAAGGAAATGGCTCCTTTAGATCTCAATTTTTGGTTCACTGTTAGAAAAACAAGCGGACAATTTTTTTGCGAGCTTTACTTTCTTTGGTTGATTGCATACTTGGTAGCCAGTATTGCATTATTATGGCTGTATTTGCCTATTATTTTGAAGTTCCCATATTCGTAGTATCGCCATTTACTTTTTTACCTTTCATTTATTCTTACATTTTTGCCAGCTTGATGTGCAAATAAAAGAAGATTTCATGCTTTGTCGGCTTTTTAAATTCTTATTTTGCCCCCGCATCTTTTGCCCATTTTTAAATAAAAATTCAAGTCGAGAAAATAATGAAATCTGGTGCATAATAATATATGCTTTTGGTTGCTATAAACACAAAATTTCTAGAGTCTGGGCACCTGCTAGAAAGGGATGTAAATGTTACGTTACCTACCTATCAAAAAAGACTTGCAAACATGTGTCGTCGTCAGCAACAGTGGTTGAAAATGGAACTGGAAATATAGAAACTTCAAGACAAACAGCCAGACTTGAGAGCTAAGGCACTCAAACTCAAAGAAAGGATGAAAAACTATAAAGTAATGTTTTAAAGTATGTTCATAAGGCGAATTTAGTTTGGTATCTTTGAGCTGTAATAGATACTCAATGGTAGACACATAAAATATTTATACAACATGTACCCATTACACACATGCACTTACATTTTTTCCCTTGATTTTTTGGCACATGCATGAATGTATGCATTCCATCCGAAAAAACTCGGGTCCTATATTGCTACCACATATATACGATTTCTTTTCATCTTTTTTCAGTGATCCCATAAAAATTCAGACAAAGACATACGTTATGGCGATTGCTACGACTTAGCATTATTGAGAAAAGACCATAGGTAAGCCCTAAAGACTCGAGAGGTACTAAAACTAGTATTCATGGTCTTTGTAGATCTGTCAGAAAAAAGGAGAATGCTCAACACAACAACAAGATAGTGATGCTTCTCTATTTCATATCTATTTTCATTTTCTCCATTCTACTTCACTTTTACGTCGCTTTCATATCAAGATAGAAGGAGTATCAACCTAAAAGCAAATGATGACTTCCTGTGTAGATGAAATACAAAGGAAAATTTGAGAAGAAAGATGTACAAAAGGTAATCCAGAAGCGAAAAGCATAACCAAAGTATCGACCTCTATGCTTGGAGTAGTATTGTAGTATAAAGTGAAAGTAGAGAAAGTTAAGTATGATTCAGCACACCAACAAACAACAATGCTCTAAATTTTACATTGTCGTTGTTGAATGCTTCCTATGCCTGACCATTATTGCCATGAGCTTAGAGACTTACATGCAAGTGTAAAAAGTATATGCATTTTTAAAATCTTTGCCAGTCAACGGAACATATCTATTTGCCAAAGTGCCAAAAGCTAAAGCTTACACATGTGGATATCCGTATTTTGAAAAATGGTCTGGACGATTTACGACATCCGTATTGTTTCGCACTTTCAGTTTAGGTATGAAGTTTAAGCTCGTTGGTTTAATTTTTATTTCTCGCTCAATTTGTTAAGTAGTATTCGTGTTGGTGCCATTATTCGGGTAGCTATCTTCTCTGTGCATCGAGGTACTTTACATATGTTCGAAAAGCTTCCAACTGATTCGTCTCAGATATACCTAAATACATCAGTAGAAACACAATTCATAAGAATAAAGACTAGCCTAATCATTTCTCAATCATATAGATTCACGTCATATTTCATGTATCATTTTGTTTACATTTTAAAATTTGCTACTTTTTAAGTCGGATGGAATAATAGATACTGCGAAATCTACGTACATCAAAAACACATATTTTGATTTATAATAGTTCCTTTTGCTGTCAGTCACTCTTTTGATCTGATCATAATGCATCATAATGATATTATTTTCAAGCTGGTATTCATGATGGCCATGCATAGGAAGCAATGAAGATAAGATCGCGAAAATTACAGCCACCAAATAACAACGAAAAAATACAGAGTCTGACAGGCACCAGCTAAAAGTCGCACAATCTCTCAAATGGCTATAATTTTTATATCCAAGGTAAAGTTGTTAAAGAATCATTGGACATCGGTACAGGATACAGTACAACATTGATTATTGATTACCTTTAGTACTTGTGTACCGTACCGTACGAAACCAAATAGACAATAAAATCAACTATGCTTTTATGCGTATGTGAAGTTTTATATGCCACAAGTTATAGTTTAAATTTGTCTAGGTTCTTTCATTTCCTATGTTAATTTAATTGTTTTCAAAATAGTCTAAACACATTTATGGAATAATGAAACATTTATTCATTTATTTAAATGCTCCAACATGTTGTTTACACATACGTACCAAAGCAAAATTTCCTACTGTTAAAGTGGCAATCGGACGAAGATGTTGTGATTGTGATACTTGGAAGAATTCACAATATACATAAAAAGTTTATTTGATTGGACTTTTGGTTTTCTTTGTTAGAGGAATAGGCAGGAGGGTGCTTAGAGCTATCTTTGAGAAGAAAAAGATGTGCACTCGTCTCGTCTTCCCTTTTTTGTGTGTACATTGGCTTTATTGAAAAGGATGCGTACCTATACAGAGTCGTGTAGACTGAAGAAAATTGAATTTTCTTGAATTCAATTTCTAGCTTTTTCATCCCTATCGATGTGGTTGGTTGATGAGGTGTGCTACTACATACACATAATACAAAACAGAACAAAGTACAACTGAATACATACATAAAAATTGCTTACGGCTAAAGCCATTTCACCGCGAAACGTTGAAGAAATAATCTCGCGGAAATTGCGTTACTTTCGTTGTACTCAAATGTTTCAACGCTTTCAGACACCTGTGCTATTGGGATAAATTTGACATTGTGACTACAATTTTATTATATGATTATGTACCATATAAAGTCATGTATGTGCTTCCTATCATACCACTTAGCCCAATTCTCTTTGAAATCTTACTAACCTATTTCATCCGTTTACCAGGTGGAAACAGATAATCCTTTTTAGAAGAATTCACAAAGATACTTTCATACTTTCCAATAGATTCAGGTCAATGTTTGTGTTGTACTTGGTAACTAACCAAGCAAGTACGTTCATTTCGTTAAAAAACATTAATCATATTTACGCTTTTCTGCTGATATTACAAAAACACGTTCAAACAAGATAAATTCCTTCTTTTTGCTACCAAACACACATAACGTCATTAAACACTAAAAGTATAATTGTTTTCTTACATCGATAGAGGAGTGTTTTGTTCGTATACCTTCATATACGTCATAAAATGAGATTTTCGTATGCTCAGGCACAAAGCGCTATGATTCCAATTGGTATCAAATTTTTTGTAATCTAGCGCTTCTTCTAGAGGTCCCATTAATCTATCAGATAAAAAATTCCGTAAAGTACGCAGTCGGCATCTCTCATTCTAGGAAACGAAAAAAACTACACGAATGAGACAAGCAAACTCACCTATCTTCCTTCCAATTCAATTTTATTGCTCTGGCTTGTTTTCCCCTCTAAACATTCAAGGTTTCCAGTTTCCCTGCTTTCATCCTCCTACGATCATAATAACCTCACGCGTTTTTGTTGTCTTGCATGTGCGTTTTTAATGGCTGTGAGAACGAAGATGAGTGGAGGATAAAGAGTGGAAAGTGCCACTGTCGCTAAAGATGCCTCTAGATATTCTGCACTAAGCTATGCTTTACGTGAGGTGAAATTGAATCCAAAAAAGAAAGCGTTTCCAAAGTAATAAAACCCACCATAAATCTCAGCTTCCTATACTTTTATTTGCATTTAAGTCCAAAGCTGGTAATAATAGTTTAAGAGGGGTCTAAAGGGACGTACATATAATGATTGACCTCTTCCTAAAAAGCAAAAGTTCTACTCATATTAGAACATGAAAATAATTCCACGCTGACTTGGGTAAAAATATATAAAAAATGAAAGCTTTCAAATTGAAAGTTCCAATATAACCAATTGTCCTCCAACTAAAAGAAGGATTTCAGTTGTAAAAACACATTTAGTCTTTTGTTCACAATCTGATTGCTTCACACACTGTTGTGTCAACTAAACGCTATAGTATTTTAGTCTTTCGGCATACACTCCATCCTTTTATGTGTCAAGAACTTTTAATTGGCAACTACTACTATTATTGCCGCCTCGTTCCTTATTTTTACACTGTGTTACTTTACTCATTCCCTTAAAGTAAAAATAATACGTAGTTGTACATAGATTTTCCCAACTTTCTAAAACTCACAACTGTTAACTGTATGAGGTATATTGTATTTAGCTATGCTATCATGTTGTTGGCACTTTGAAAAACATTTCAACAATGTATGTATGTTTGGCACAAAAACTTACACACCATCCCTGACAATAGCTTCTCATTACAAAACACTAAGCATGCCATACCCTTCGTTGACACATTCTTCCTTCAAGTTCCCTATACTACTATTTTTAGAAAGTTTTCTATATCCTGTAGACATATAGGCAGTTATGTATATAACCTTATTTTGCTACTTCAAATTAAGCAGTGGTGAAAGTGCTGTGCGTATGACTATGTCACATATTTCAGAATAGTTATTGCTCCTCGAATCGCTCCTTCAGACAATTAAATTAATCCTGTTCTTAGACAGCCCATCTCTTTTGATTTTGGATCAAGCTGTGCAAAAAACATTTCAATCTTTCCCCATATGTATTCCAGCTTGGAAAAAATAGTGATAGCATAAGTCACAAGTGAGACATACTTCTTACATAATATTTCATCAACCAAAAAGATCTGTGATGAACGAACATACTTCTGGGTAATGTATAAGAAGCTTCAATCTAATATATGTCATTTTTATTTTATAGACACAAAAGTTTGCACTTACATACAACTAAAACTTAGAAAACTCTGATTTGGTTTAAGTCAAACAACTTTATGTTCTATTTTCGCTATACTATATGAACTCATTCGGGTTTGGACTACATTATTACAACCATTACGAAGTACCGAAAACATTTCTTGTTAGCCATGTAAGATTGTCTGTCTGAAAAAATTGAATTGAATACATGAATACTAATTTCAAGAAGAAAAAATCTACTTCAGTACCTTTCTCAATTTTAAAAATGTGAGTTTAATTACAGATCTTAGGTGTAATTAAGCAGCTATATTTACTTGCAATTTAATAGAAATAGTATTGAGAATACAAATTTTTATCTGGCCTTAACTTATGACTCAATACCGTTTGCGACACTACGACATATTTCTATGTTATACTTTGCTAGTGTAAAATCAAAGATAAAACAAAAGACACTTCCTTACACCGTTGTTATTATCATTTGATTATTTCATAAGAAAGAAAGGCGAATCCATCTACCTATGTATATGTGTAGCCTCTTCCTTTTCTTTTTGTCTTCACAACTGGACGATATGGAAGCTCACATTTCTCATGAAACCTCATAAAGAGGATTGATTGTGTGATTTCACAAGCTATAAATTTCACTTGATGCATCATCACTCATCCCGAGTGAGTACACATTCGTGCAGTACCATGTTAGCTCCTGGAGAATGTATGTATATCTTCATACACTAGACTAGACATTTTTTTCATTTTCGCTATATTATATAGTCTCTTGCTTTTGCTCTCTTTCTTTCTGCCATTTTTACGTAAACACTTTTAGAGCGGTGGAGCCATTCTGAACGAAAAATTAGACATCAAAACACAACCACTTGGTAAACGCTACCCAAAGAATATAACTCATTCTTTATATTTTTTTCCAACCCAAAGGCTAGTTAACGTGTAGTGAAAGTGGTACCTATATATGTGTTTATACAACATAATATGAGTGGCTCATCTTTTTTATTTTCGTTCTCTCTGGATACTTCGTCGACAACATACCTTTCTAATATGAAAGACAAAAAGTCTACGTGCTCGTTCCCTTCCTAGGTCCGTTTGTTTGTCTAACTGGATTGCATTCCTTTGGTAAATGTGTACACATAATGCATGCAGGAGTTCCAATGTCCAAGCTTTCTCTCAAGGAACATATAAACTATTTAGAGCAAGATAGCCATTCGGATAGCAAATCTGTTCCGTTGCCATTTATTCTATGTCTGGTAGTGTATATATATGGACCACTATCACTATATTAAATTACTAGGTATGCTTTTTTCTGCCATGAAGCCAGAAAATGTGTATTTTCTTTCAGTCATTTTAGTTTCGTCTCTTTGGTCAGTAAATGATCACTTCTGACTTTGCCATTACATCAAAGAAAATACATTGGTCTGGAGTCCGGAAGTCACGTGAAGACTGCGAGGAGTAAACGCTTCGCTAAATGATGAGTAGCAAACTAAAAATGAATCATAAGCGTTTTAGCAGCTAGACCACTGAAAATCTAGACAGAAAATAGAAAGAGTGCTCTTGTTATGATCGTTCATTTAATATATATTCAATTACTTCATAACAACTTTCATCATATGAAAGGAATCTCTTCTACCATTGAATACCATCATAAAAGAATATACTAAAAATACACAGAAATAAAATGGACACGCCATGCACACCAGCCTTTCGTTTCCAGACTTTCCCTTGATATCAAAAACACATATGCGATTTCATACCAATATTTTGTTTCCACTTGAATATTTACATCTATAATTTAAATTACTAGGAAAAGTCATCATATTCTGAAGTTAGTATTTTGATAGTACCAAAATCTTTATACCAAAATGTTCCTATGAAACACATTGCAGTAGAAACACAGTCATGATATTTTTGAACTTGTGTGCCGAATCAGTACTACAACTAAAAGTACTGAAGGTGCTGTTTGCTTTTCAGTGTGTTGAGTATTGTTACTCTTTGACTTTTCTACCGTTAACTCCCAACTGCTAAAGCAGTTGGGTAAACAACAACACAAATACACACAATTTATGCTTAGTGAACTTTGGGATGTATGATGATGAGACCCAAGGGATAAACTACAAAATATGAACCTATGATATTCAAAGCATCCAATATTCACAAATCATTCGGTATTCGTCGAAACGCAGATGCTGCCACGCTGGTGTACCCTTAAAATATTTTTTCAAAGCGAACACTGAACCTTATAGAGTTGAAATATTATTGAGAAACTAAAATGTATTCTAATTTCAAGAATTCAAAAACTGCAGTTATCAACATGGATGTAGCTGAACTCGGTGGAATTTTTTTGTATTTATTTATAACTTATATTTGTAGTCTATTGTATTTATTGTATGCTATAATAACACTCTTTATTTATATATCTGAGAAATAAATCCGGATAAGAGAAAGCCAAAAACAATATGTCATCGTTTTTTCCACGCTCGCGGAAATTTTCATCGAAATGTAAAAAGAGCCCTTTTATCAAGGATCTCCTATCAGTGAACCAATTTACAACAGTGAGGTGTCCATTTCATGCTTGGATAAATGCGGGCCATAATGTACCAAAGTGCGAACATTTTTTTAATGTAAGACAAGAAGTCAAAGTTGTGAACTTGTATTTCAATTTTACAGTTGCTAATGAAATTTACTAGTCTTCTGCTCTCAGTGATAAAAGGGCACAAGTAAAATCAATAGTTGAATCGACCATCAGAATAAAATACTCTCCCATTTAATATACATAACGCACACGAAACAAGGGAGTAAGTTGAAAACTTCAGGCTAAACTACTCAGAAAGAATAATTTAAAGACGACGAAGAATGCTGTCTGTCGTGTCCTAAAAGAAGGTAATAGTTAGAAAAGCATTTTTTCCTACGATTCTTCTACCTTCCTACAACACTTACGAAGAAGAGGACCATACTAAAAAAATGAAGCACGTGAGTGAGTGATGTGACGATGATGAAGCTCACTTTTCCAAATACCATGCTGCTACTACTGGAGCAGTAGAAAACTTGAGATGAAAAAGGAAACGCGAAAATGAAAGTCAATGAGATGAAATTCACTTATAAACCTAATGCAAAGTTAGAAAAAGTCAACCCTTACAAATATAACAACTTTTTTCATTTGCTATGTAACCTCTCAACTTAACACGTTCATTTCTGCTCAAGAAAGGAACACTACCAGCACCACCATCAATCGGGAAGTTAGTTTTAGGTATGTAGTAGCGGCGGTGTAGCATAGGAATGTTTTTTAACGGAGAACGGGGAGAATTGCTACCTTTCATTCCTTTCAGACCCAACTTACTATCTTTGCCGCTTACGTCTTGTCTTTTTGGTGGATGGTAAGATTGGTAAGTATATAATTTTTTAAGAGAGATAGAACGCACTTAGCCACTCAACATTTTTTATGGAATGACTTTACTTCCTCTTCGATCCAACGTCATAAAAAACAGGCCCAAGTCTTCGACAAATGTTGTCTCATCTGCTTCAATGAAGATTCCTTGTGACATTCAAGACAAGAAATGAGGTAAAAGTTAGCAGCAACAGCAGTGCATGAGGTCCTAATGGTGGAGAGTCAACAAGGGATGGTGTAACTCATTCCAGCAGAGATCTTTCAGAGTGTATTATTGAGAAAAAGAATAGGTGTCACTTTTCCATTTCCATTATAGTTGAGTGAAAAAAACGCGTTGTATACATACTTGCACGGTAAATGATGATGCAGCTGATGATGATCAAAAAGATGATTACAATGATGATGGGGCTTTTCTCTTTCTAGTCGTTTCTTTTCTTCAGCATATCTGTTGTACGTGTTTAGTACATCAGGGTTATAAATATAAAAAAGTAAAGTAAAAAAATGCAATACAGAACGGTTCAAAGAAAGTGCTGCCATGTCTGCTTGCTATTATGTAAATATAGTGCAATGAAGCAATTTACGGCAAGAAATGGCTGATGTAGCAGGAATGAAACGAGAAAGGTAAGGCACTCTGTGGAAATTCTTTAAAGAAGAGATCTACACTTTATCGTTAAAAACTGATGCAAAGGTGCTCATTTTTTAAAAGATGAACGGTTATTCAGTCACGTGGAAGAACGTTTGTTTTAATAACGCTACAGTTTCATCATTATTCCCGGTATTACCTTACAACTAAATTTTTTACTGAAATGAGCTAAATGTCAAGAGCTTAAGCGTATTGAGTTCATTTATTCCGAAAGAAACACAGGAAAAGTTTAAATAAAATAAGATATTCCGAAAAAATTATTTTTAAAATTCTGGCGTTTGCTGAATTCTTAATTGATATAAATATATTTTAATGATTGATTTAATATGTTTATACTTCATATGTAGGTACGTTAATAAACTAGATTGAATTCGTTTAATTTAAACTTTAAATTTTGGTATTCATTGTATTTTATTTTTACGTGGCCAGTGCCACTAATTTTACGAAATATCGTCAGAAGATTTGGCTGCGGTTACTGTATGAAAATACTGCGCAGATGCCATAATCTTATCATTCTATAAATGGTTATTGGATACAAATACTTCATAAAATTTCTGAATTCTTGTTCTCGTGGATTTTAAATAAAATGGTTTCCATCCAGAGAAAATAAAAATGGGTCCAGTAATGACGCATACGACTACTCCGACAGATTTATATAGAAAGCAACCTTCTTCATGCATCCAACGTGTTTTTGAATTTTATCCATAAGTATAATATAACCTTAACGATGGTCGTATGTGGAAAGTATTTGCATTCGTTACGTTTCTACTTTCTATGTTCCTGTTCCCATATTTGAGCACGTCGTCAGGTTACACTACGTTGTTTGTGATAAATAATAATAATAGCAGCCATATACGCACATCCTATTACTACACGTGAATAAAAATGAGATTTTCCAGGTGAGCATGAAATGATCATCTTAACGATTCAGGTAGTTTTTTCTTTCTACCTCTAGACTATACTAGAATCAACACGAAACGTACGCATCCTTTTAAACTAACGGGAAAACGAACGTAAAATGCGTTGAGAAATTGATGTAAATATTCTATGAGGTTCTTAAAACAACATAACATCAACACTTCCACATATTTTTTTCCTTTACTAGTACCACGTAAAATATTATACCACTAAGTCAATATGTACGCCTTGTACTTTTGCAATAGTATATACCAATTTTCGGCTGAAATTTCCGAAGAACTTGCCTCTGTGAAATTCAGTAATATTTTTGTCAGCTTTTATCAACTTCATCAATATATCAAATCTGTGGCTGATGCAGCTTGTGCTCTTTCGGCAAACATGCAATAGTAAAGTGTTTGAAGTTGTGTAACCTTTCTAGTCAGTCATACTTGTACTTTTGTATCAATTCGTACGATTTTGTATTTTTCGAATATATGTTTAAATGAATAAGAGTTTTCGTGTTTACGTTTAGAGTGCAGGCGAAAGTACATGCACATTTCTTTTTGTCACTCTGATGTCCACATTCCTTTGTGAGCATACGAGTTATGCCTCGTAGTAGGTATATCGATTTTGGTTTCATTTACAGTAGGGACCGTTCTGTTTATACGTTTTAGTAGGTAAAAATGACCTCTCCCCTTTAGAAACATCATATCTGTATCTATTTTATCTCTTTTATTCAATAGAAATATTTTTTCTGGTATATTAAGCGCAGTGAAAGTTAGTAATGGTGACATGGATTAATATGAGAGCACATGGTATACAATGAAACATATCAAGTCAAGCCACTAGGGTGCCTGGTGATGGTGTTCATTGAATTATAATAATTCAGAGTGATGGACATTCGGTTGACAAGACACATTGAGTCGTTTTCTTGGCTTCGCCACTCAACTTTCCCCTACTTTCTTGTTGTAGAAATAAATTATTGTGGTGTGTTTGGGGAAACCACAATTTTTTCCTACATCTTTGAATTTGGAATGCAGCAAATGCCTTACTTTCTAGCAGCCAATATTAAGTTTGGGTTTCCATCTGATTCTACAAGTTGGCGAGTTGCAAGTGACAAATTCCTCTCAATCTTAAGAATTTTGATGCTACTTAACTTTCCACTTATGTTAATAGAAAATGTACACTGACATACTTTTAATATGTAGGTCATGGATTTTGAATTACATAACTAAAGAAGAGGTATGCACCAAGAATACCATTTTGAAAAGAATGTGTTGTTCAAGTAATATTTCTAGTGTTTTATCTTCTTAGCGAGCCAAAAAAACAAAATAAAAATAAATGGCATTTTCACGTAAACATACAAAAGGAAAAATAAACAAGCAATTCGTAACTATATAATCGCTACATTTAAAAATCTCCGCACATTTTGTTTATGTTTACTTCACTCGATCACTCGGAAGGTTTTTCTTTCTTAAAAATGAAGACCTAAAACTTGTTGTGTTGCGTAACATCGTTTCCTAACCCAGAACACGAACTAAAAAGTACATACCGTTTGGTGGATTATTTGACTACTGCGTAAACAACTGGAAAAATACTAGATCATACACTCTACTCGACAATATGTTTTTTTGTACATCTCAACTCAACAGTTCCATGTTTGGTTCTATGATTTTGATGAGGTAATAAGGAACTCACTGGAAAAGTTGGCGTTTCTTTGTGCGACAGGAAACCATCCTGGGCCATGAGAAAATCCCATTTTTGAGCGACTTGAACCGTTGCACTTTTATCCCTTTACGAAAGTAAGCATGTATGTATACTGTATTGTACTACACACAAGTAACTTGAGTTTCGGGTTGTGGTTAAACGTTCGAACACGGCATGCTGTGTACAATTGTGATTAAGTATGACTATAACATCACAATCACACAAACAGTAACAATACAAAGGCGACAGCTCACGCACACAAATACATTCACAGATATAGAGATACACAACTATAACTACTGGTCTGGTCACCAGTTTGTTTGTTTCATTTGTAATCAGGACAAGTGTGGTTGGCCAAAAAACTTCATAACAGAACCACATCATCTTTCCCCGTGATGTCTCTCTTAAGTGAGAAATACTATACGCGTAAATACTATAAAAGCACAATAGGTTTTGCTGCTTCAATAGAATACGCTATCGAATTTATTTATTGTCAATTGTTGAATCCGTACGTGTGTACTTCGATGCTTTCTTTGGTAGATATAAGATTCAGTAAGGATTTTATGGACATTGCAAAAATATTGGCAAGTGAACTGATCGATCGACCCTAACACTACCTCCCCTATTCAACTCTTATCCCGTATAAGAGCATATATGGAACTCCAAGCCAAACAAATTCCACACAGGACATCCCATTTGATAAACCAAACTTCCATAGAAATGTTACCACCACAGAATACCTCCTCTCGATCCCAATCCTACAAACACCCAAACCATCTCTCCCGTACAAAAAATCAAGCCAGGTTAAAAAATATCACAATGCCCAGACAAGTTCATCCCGCGCCCCCTAAATCAATCTGTGAACCACCTAATTTACAAATTACACCTACCACTGTTGATAATTCCCAAACCACACAATACACCACATCCGAAAACGGAAAAGAGTATCCATGCCCTTTCCGCTCAAGTCAACATGTACCCCTACTTACCCAAACATTTCACTTCGAATCCTTCCCTGTCCTTGGCCTTATCGATAATGGTGCAAACATTAGCACCATATCCCCTTCCACCCTCTCTGAAATCCCCCAAGAGTGCATTCACTCAAGAAAACCCACCCCTCCCCTAGAATTTACCCTAGCCCAGAAAACCCAGTCCATACAAACTCCAACAGAATACGTTGAATTATTTTTTAAAATTAACGACAATCCCCACAAATTCCTATGGAAGTTCTTCGTCTTGCCCAACTCAACCAATCCCCTCATTTTAGGAATTGACTTCCTAAAAGCCTCCCGTTTTATAATAGATCCCGAAGAAAACAAGATCTTCCAGAAACCCCCTGCCACAACCCAGCCCGCCCAGCTCCAAAAGTTTTCAGTCCGGACAATAAAGTCAATAGTAATCCCTCCTAACTCTACCAAACGCCTGCAACTTCATTCCAAAATTCCCTCAGATACAGAAATATGCATACACCCAGATGCATCTTTCGTCCAGTCCCATGATATAGCCTTCCCCCATAGTATATCTACAATCATAAATAGCATAACCTACACATATATCACCAATCCAACTGAAAGCCCAATCAAAATACGAGGAAATACAAAAGTCGCCCTCGCTACCATATTTGCCGAAGCTATACCCCTAAACCACCCCGATGATCGAAATCCAGATTCGCATTTCCATATCCATAGTCTTGGGGCCAATCCATCCCAAGTTGACCCTGACATTGATAACCTTGAGTTTAGCAACCACTTATCACCTGACCAAATAACGTCCCTTAAAACACTCCTTACCCGTTATCGCCAAGTCTTCTCGTTTTCCCCTGAGGAACTAGGATGTACTCCCCTAGTCACCCACCATATTGACACAGGTGAAAGCCTGCCCGTCCGTCAAGCCCCTTACCGTGCCTCACATTTCGAAAGAAATGAAATGAAAAAAGAAGTCCAGAAACTTCAAGACCTAGGAGTAGTTACCCCGTCCAATTCCCCTTACGCTTCCCCAGTCGTCCTCGTTAAGAAACCAGACGGCTCCTGGCGATTTTGCGTAGACTATCGCAAACTAAACAAGATAACAAAAGCCGATGTTTATCCTCTCCCCAGAATGGACGATGCCTTAGATCGTCTTGCAGGCGTTAAGTTCGCTACTACCCTGGATCTAATGTCCGGCTACTACCAAGTCCCAATGGATTCCTCCTCACAAGAGAAGACCGCATTTGTAACCCCAGACGGCTCGTTTGAATTTACCCGACTCCCCTTTGGCCTATCCAATGCCCCTTCCACATTTCAACGTCTTATGGACAACGTCCTAGGACACTTGAA
>JAQFXM010002607.1:0-23929 GCA_034693345.1 Entomobrya multifasciata
ACACCCAAACGCATAACTGGCCGTTGTTGCCAACGTAAGGGTAACGTTATGGATAACGTAACACCTGCCAGCAAAAAGTAGGTTTATAACCTTTCATCAAAATCAACAAAACTCTATTTTATATTGTAAAAGTAAGTTGTGAAACAAAATGTATGTGGCTGCAAGTGACACATGCATCATTTTATTTGATTTTTATGACAAAATCACTCGTCCACACATCATTTTCACTTTATTATTTTATAAATTATCATCAAGTTCATTGAATTGGCTTGAAGCAAAGAAATTGCAAGTATATTATACTGCACATCACTTTTTTCTAACAGTACGTATTTGGAAGGCATATAAGTTGGCGAACAGTTATTTATGTACTCAAGCTTCAGCAACTTTGTTTTGTTGGGCTACTTTTCTTGTATTTAATTTAATGGTCGACAAGGTCAATTTTGGTTAGCAAACGTATAGTACAGTGATGACGAAAGTTTCCATTTGAACTGGCACTCAATTCATCTGGATTATCATGAGAATATGAAAAAAACTGAATAAATTTTAAGTGTTATCCACCTATTGAGTATGACCCTGCCCTAGGTCATCAGCACACTATAATAAGACCACCCTCTTACTCTCAGTCCGTAAATAATTATCATTAATTCTCAAGCTATCAAATTCACATATAATTTGACAAAAAAGGAAAGAGTCCAAAAAAATCTATAACAGACGACCTAAAGCAATATTAATACCAATTGGTATTTTGAACCCTTCCATTTTCAAAGCACTTCCACCCTATAAAAAATTCGTCTCCAAAGCCATCATCATAAAATCTTGTAGGTTCTAACTAAATACATTTTTATTTAGTATGCATGACTAATTAAAGGGAACGTTTACAAGTAGGAAAACATGTCTTCCTCAACTTTATTTTATCCTGATAACACGATAGGGTACAAAATACTTTCGTTTCAATTTTAATAAGGCAGTCAGCCATGCCACGTTACATTTTTATGGAGGTGTCATCCCACAACCGTCCTATAGGTTTTCTTTGTCACATCACGGTTTTCTCTTTCGTTTAAATGGATCTTCCATTTTCTTGTATTCTAGCAAAAAAACTTTTACATACAAACACGAAAGGTTTAAGCAAAATTACTACCTTATTTTTATTTTACTGCCCATTTAATTTACTTTAAATTTCCTTAAGATGTTTATGTCGTCGTGAGTACTTTTCTTGGTCTACGTTTACCCAAGGGCTTATAATGCATAGTTTACGTGGGTGAAACTGGTGAATAATAGACTATTTTTTAATGTTACTAATATACTTTTTAGGTATTTACGTAGATAACCATATACTTATGTACTTATGGCATGTCATGCCACAGGCTAAGATAAAAGTGAAAAGAGACTGACTGGCTGAAATGGAATATAAGGCAATGATAACAAAATTGATTTTTGTGCATGTTTCTACATAAGCTATTTATTTTACTCCCTACTTTTGGCTTTGTGCGATTTGTCAAGTGTTGTAAAACTGCATAATGATAATGTGTAGCAAAAAAACTATTCAATATTATGCATAACAAGTCAGTGTCAACTACGCCCCACATTTTTCGAACAAAGGAAATTCCAGACATGTACAACATATTATTTTGTACACTTGTTTAAGTTTATTTTTGGTTATGGCCCTTTTTTACTACTTTCCGTACAAGAATAAGAAGAAATATATGACATGCCGATGATGATGATGATTACCACAAGTATGCATAATACATGTTTTAAACTTCTTCCTGCATGTCTGTTTCTTAATTTTCCCTTGTTGCAATAAATGAAAAAGATGATCATGATCTGTTTTCAGCATCAGTGCAATAATGAGACAATGCAGCATTGTTATTATTACATCACCATGCACCGACACCACCAAACCACCACCACCGCCGCCAACATAAAAATTCTGTCTGTAAAAACGCACTAAAGTAAATATACAAAATAGAAATGATGCTTTTGAATATACTACCGTGTGACTTAACCAGCTATTAGTTTGGGTTAAAATGTACAAATTGGGCGTGCATTTATGCTTGTTTTTCTTCCACCATCATTTTCAAGAAAAGCCGTCACGGTTCCATGCACATAGCGCACACCTACCTGGAGGTAAAGCTCTGGAAGATTTTTTTTAGTGCGACGGTGCTGGTGGTGGAGAAGAGGAGACGTGATGTGGCATAAAGCAAACAAGGACTCATAAATATTTTGCAAGTAGACATAAAATGTGCGTGTACACAAGAATGTCTACAATTTTCACAAGCAATAAAACATTTTTGTAGAAATATACTAATGATATGTGCATGTAATGTGGTGTGTCATTTATGATAGGAATTCTAAGCTTTGTTTTTCTTAAACGGATTAGCAAATATGTATCTGCTGCAATTTTATTGTATTGTGCAAAAACTTTTTTTTCTTTACTATGCCAGCAGCCATGTAATTTGTGAAGAGGAGGAGGTATTTAAATTCTCATAAAAATATTTTCTCACGGATAAATACACAGTCCATAAAGCACAAAGTAAAAAGTGTTTTGTTAAATTAAAAGTATGCGATATCTTGCGTAAATGTTTAGATGAAATGAAAGTGCAAATATATGCATTTGAGTGAAAGCTGAATAATGTTTGCTGAAATCAAATAAAATGTGTACCTTTGGGATTTGCATCGAAAGAAGAACGTTTTTCTCCACCTGAAAGCAACAAAAGAAAATTATATTAGAATAATTGTGTAGCGAATATTTGATAAATCTACATTTTGTATAAAAAAAGAGATATAAATCATGTTTTTTCTTAAATTAACCTTGATTTAGTAATTTAGAGATTTAAAGATGTGTAAGTGGGAATTGGGAATGTATGTATTTTTAATCAAAAACGACCTTCGGTGACATTTCTTATTGAGATAAGATTAATGCATAATAGCACTTCACAACTATCAACCGGAAATTTCAAAAGTGGACTGGTAGCACAAACTCATGCTTATTGACGAGGGAATATTTTGAAGAAAATCATTTTAAACAGTTTGAAATGGGTGTTTCTTCAAATTGAAGAGGGAGTGTTTCATTTAATTATACATAAATATTTTTAAAAGAACAACTTCCTTTTCATTGTTAAGTTTTATAGTAGCATTCCACTTTCATAATATTACTGAAGTTCAGTAACATAAAGAGTTAGGTACATAAATTCACACTGAAATATATGTGCAATGAAAAATTCTTAAAAAATATTCCGAAGAAATGGACAAATGTATCAAAGAGGAAACAGAAGTCAGTAGCTTTATAAAAAAACTGCTCGAAAAATTGAGATGAGCTCTGCAGGAATATTTTTTACTGAACCATGCTGCGTGTAATTCTCCACGAGTGTATAAGAAATAAGAATACGATGATAATGACGTGCCAGGATCAAGATACGCAGACACGCCCGAGTCATTTTTTGTCAATGTGCTTGCACTTCAGACTGGAATAACAATCTGCCTCAGAATATGAAGTGAACTAAGCTGCTCTTGAAACTACATAATAGCCAGAAAAAATAAGAACTAAAAAATGAAAGGTTCACTTGACCAAGAAGAAAGACTACTCTGGTGCGAGTAATTTACGATCACTAAATACAAAGAAGTGTTGAGAATTTTGAGTCGAGTGATGAGCATGTCACAGCGAGAAATATCCTCACACTTTTCATGACTTTGACATCCGGACTTCGGAGTGGAATGTTCAAATGGCAGAAGTAAGTGTAATTTTACTTTCCTTAGAATTAGGGGGCGATGAAAGTCAAGGCTGAAAACTTTGTACTTGATGGAGTTATATATGATCTTATTAAACCTTTCCAATAATTAATTCAGGTCCTTTGCTATATAACAATTATTGCCGCGAATTTCACTCAATAACGTAAAATTAATATTTAGAGAATTTTGCTACATTCAAATTCAAATAGGATAATAAGGAACATGTACCTACAACACAACATACTGAGATAAATACTCATTGTACAGAAAAACACTTGAATTCTGTACTATTATATTTCAGATAAAAACGCAGTATGACGTGAATCACCCAATATTTCACATCATCCCTTCCAGTTCAAAGGAATGTTCAGTTACATTCAGTAAAATAAGCTATTCGATAAAAAAATAAGAAAGAAAATTCCTGCCCGCAACAAAAAATGTAAAACTCTATTGAACGCATTTATTATTGATCTTTTCCTTTTCCTCCAATCTTTATAGTTACGTATTTCATATCTATAAAATGATAATAAAAGATTCACCACTTTCGTGGGTGAACATGCATAATATTCAGTTGTCTGAATTAGAATTCAATGGATACGTAAGTTCAGTTCTTCTCAGTACGTAAGTTCCCACAGAATGGAGCATGATACAAAAAAGAATGCCTCCTGCAGCGTGCTTCACATTCATTCAATGGTTTTTTTTACACAAGTATTGTGAATCAACATGAAAAATATTGTATGATCTTCTATACAACTGCAGGCATCCATCTGGTCAACGGATTTATCCTAAAAGGTTAACTTTCCCAATGCTTACGCACTTAAATGTCAAATATTTCATTTAACCTTTTAACAAACCTTTCGTGCTATGTTTTTCACCTGTCCATAAAGATCATCCATAAACACAACTTGGAATCACGCAATTCCGAATCAACCACAAAAAATCAAAATGTTGTGGTAAATGAGGTAGTGAAAATGAAATTTGAACTTTGAATTGAAACGTATATATTTATGGCGCATATATATTTTTCTCACCTACAACATATGAAAAGGGAAATTTTCATCGATGCATTCGAAGAAATTTTATGTTCTTCTTAGCACCATCATGTTAAAATAACAATTGCTCTGAATTTTTATTTTATTCGACTGATTTCATTTTAACACACCATTAAATGACCCATTTCACCAGTTTTTTTTGACACGCGTGGATTTCTCATAATAAAAGTAAGCGCTCCGCACACATTTTAAATGACTGGTTAGCACACAAAATTGCTAGAAAACAAACGATATATCCGGAGTGAAAATACATGTTTATATTTAATTTAAATTTGTTGAATTAAGGACTATTATCTAAAAACACGAAATGGTCATAAAAAAGGTTTTGTCTAAAGGGACTAGATGTAATAATGTGACTAGAGAGACCCTATTGCATATATTATTACTGCACTACTTCGCACAATAACACGAAAAGCTTTTCAGTAGACACGGACGGCCACGGCTAGTTTTCAAGTAAAGAAAAAGGAAAGGAAACAGGAAATGAAGTGAAGTCATGCAACGCACATATCTAAAAAAGTATTTTCGAGTAGCCACGCTTCAATTGGAAACGTAATCTGCATTAAAATAGGATCATCTGCAATTTATGCGGCAGATTGCGTTTGTCAATTAAAATGAGAATATATAGTGTGTGAATTTGTATACATAACTCTGTGGTACTGTAATGTAAGATATGTCTTCCACATTTGCACGATTTTAAAACAATAAAACACATAATTGATCATCAATCACATTGAAACGATTACACTAAATTTTATTGCTTCAGTTTCCCTTTCGCGATTGTTATGCGTTCGATGCTTCGATTATTTAATGTTTACTAGAGAACGGCATTTTCTCAATCTGAAGATTCGGTGTAGTGTTTTGAATAAAACTAACATGAGCATATTTCAAGCTTCTAAAATGACAATGACACTTTGGAAAGTTTTAAGCGATTATTGAGTGAAAAGTTTTTTGAAAGGAAAACGTAAAGCGACGATGTTTTTATAACGTCCATACAAAGTTAAGATGCATGAATAATACGGTTTTCCTTTTTTAACCCTAAAAAACTCTATACCAATCCAAAACAAGTAAATCTTGTTGGTGTTAAGATCACGTTTCAGCAATAATTCTCTACTTGTGTGCTGTGTAGTATATTGTTGTGTGTGGCAATAAATATAGATAAAACTAATGGGCCGAAATGAGCTGTACACACAAAAGTGTACACGCATTTGTGGACTTTAAAAAATAATGACCTATAGAGATGGGTTTACAATTTTAATGGGCTTAAATAAACCAGTGTAGGTTACGTTACGTTATATGTGTACCCAGAACAATAACATTTAGAAATGAAGAGATTATCCTTCTTCACGATTTCCTTTGCTTTGCTGGCAGCAGAGTAAAAAAAGGATCTTTCATATTATATTTCTAATATTATTATGACGATAAAGCGATAACACTAATAGCATCAGGAATTTAGAAATACATTTTTTAAAGCAAATAAAGTATACCAGGTCAATTTTTTATTGCTAGCCGGAACCCATCGAAATTTCGGATAATGTGAAAGGTTACGCTGTTCTTGTGTAGTAAGGTGTTCAATTGATCAAGACAAACGTGAAGTTTTTTAAGGGAAAAAGGGTCATATATAATTTCTTCGATTGTCACGAGGAATCAAGTTGCAATACGTACATAAATACATATTTGTAGGATGAGAAATATAAGAAATAGCAAGCTATTACTTATAGTTTACCCGTATAAAACATGATAAATGTAAACACATATATAACCAGATGAGTAATATGTCAGAAGAATAGGAAAAGGGAGCATGTACCTTTTTAAAAACTAAAAAATCAAACATGATACGAAGATAACATTTCAGAAGTATTGGTGGTCTATTATTATCAATAAAAAGGGTACATTGATGTTAGCTGTCTAAAAATTCACATAGTTCAGATGCTGAATTTCGAAACAAGATTTTTTTAATTTTAAGAGATTTTGTTTGCTTAATAGGTTATCATTTATCATAAAGAGAAGAAATTACAAGATCCTAAAAATATTTCATATTTTTCTCATTTTCGACAAAAACTTGTGCATTTTTGTGTAAAGATGAGGTTAAGGTGATATGGTCATATCATATCTAAAGGATTCTGGTGTAAATTCTTAGTAAAAGGGACAAAGTACGATAAAGAAATTCCATTTTGAAGATAAGCGTGGCAGAACGGGAAACCCACTTAATAGAATGATAAATTTGAGTCCATATAAAACTTGAACGTAGGACAATCCTCTTTTGACACCTCTTTCTGGAAAAATGAGGGTTTATATGCTGTTAAAATACACTAAATTCACCACAAAGGAGTTCAAGATCTTAACTATATCTGTAAAAAATGACTTCCTTTTAGGGTTAGGAAAAGGTAGTCAGGAAATATTTTCCATAAAACACCAAAAAAAATCTTCCATTTTCTCATTTGAACCTTTTTAAGAACACCTGGTCATACCTTTACTTCATGATTGGAGAAAAAACTTTGGTTTTCTTACTGAAAAAGCATCCAAAAGTTGTTAATCGAAGAGTTTACGAGGATTGTCTCATAGTCAAAGCATTCAATGGCCTTGCCTGGACTGATGAAAAATATTCCACTCAAAAGTCACTCCACTGACAAATATGACAAAGTACTCTCCCCCATGCAAGGTAATCATTAACAGATTTCATCAAAAAATAAAAATGATAGGTTAAAATAACAGTGAATCACCAGATTTTAGTACCAGCAAAATAATATTTGCTTAACTGGACTATTGCAAAGTTCTTTAAAGTGCAAGATCACGAACGAGATTGTGTTTTTTATTTCGGATAAAATTTAAATTTATAAAGAAATGCAAGTGTAAAAGTGTCAGTCTAACAATGAAATTAATGATTACGTATTTTCATTGAGCCTAAAAATGATCTGAGGTGTAGAAGAAACAATAAAACAATGTGAGCGACGAAATACAGTAAAGCACACAACATTGTTTCAACGAAGAATATTTGCATCATAATCCTCACGCCAAGGAAAAGTGAAGAACACAGCTTGTATCCATTTAATGGACACTTCTGTGTGTGTGATGCCGTTTACGAAAGTTGGTAATATTATGGCAATTGCCCCATCAAACTAAAAAAGTCCCGTTTGTTTTCACTGCTCCGCCTCAATATTCCTGATTTACGAAAAATATTCATGAATATGCAAACAAGGTGGATTATGTTATGTTAGAGCTACAGCAAGTTACGGTGAGACACGCAAGGCGTACTCTATCACATGAAAAAGCGCACCTCAGACACTTTTTCAGACATTTATGGAAGGTCAGCCTGGGGGAAAATTATGATATAAAGATGATGATGATCAAGACGATGATGGCGATACAAGTATTTTTGTTTTACATTTTACACGGTTCCCGTGGGTTGAACACGCAGTAAAGGATGCATTACTAATACTCCAAAAGTTATCATGTGCCATGCAAAATTATACTTTGATGATATGAAACTGACAAAAAACAGCGAATTTAATACAAAATCATCCTGATGTCGGCAGGTGCAAGCAGGCAAACCATCTAATGCATTTTTTGTTAAAACTCTTTACTGCTCTTTGAAACCTTAGCTATAATATTCACGGTGAAATCAATTGAAAGAAAATGTAGACAAAGTTGTAGTTTTTCATGCAATAGATACATACACTTGGGGAAGAGTAATTCCACTTCCTCTTTTGTTTTTAGCGTTTTTTGCCGACTATTTCCAATTTAACCAATTGGATACACAAACTTTTACATCAAAGTGGTTTTATTGCAGATATTTTCTTTGAATTCACACAGGAATTGAGAAGAGTTAAGAGCAGCGTTTGCATGGCATGCAATTTTTAGAACTACTCACTATTCAGAAAACATCTACAAAAAAGGTTTTGTACCGTACATTTTATATATTTATCATTTTTTTGGATTACTTGCACGTTAACCTGAGATGAATCAGAGGATGATGATGACAATCAAGATAAATGCTTGCATGCGATCAAGAAAACTGCATACAAGTATGTAGTTAGTTGCTGGTGTTTTATGTAAATTTTGGGATATGTAACGCAATCCTTTTGCGAATCAGTTCTTTATTGTGACTTCCTGGGGGCAAAAAAACTCATGGGTTTGTTCCTTGGCGAGCGATACATGATGATCAAGATCACAATTAGTATTATAAATATGCATGCATGTTACTCGTTGTGTTGTTGTATTCAATTCAAATCAGAGAACATACTGAAATTGCAACCCTTTGCAGGTGTATATTTTCACATCGTTCTAGGTGTATAGTTTATCTGAAGTGTAACTGGACTCACTGTATATTATGTGGACTAGTAGTCCCGCTCAATTCGGGGTAATGGTATAGTTCAATGAAACCAGACTGTTAGGATTGCAAAATTCATGTCAAAAACTAGTTAATGTTTCTTACATGCTTTACATGGCGAATTTGATAAATACTTGGAATATAACACCCAAACACAAAGATTTATCTTTTTTCTTGTTATTGGATAAATATTAAAACGGATAATTTTTATTGCCCATCAAAGCAACGGATCATAGTACCCGGGGCGAAAGCGTACTATCGTTCAAAACTGCATTTATCTAAACAAGGTAGTGGTGCAAGCAATGTGTACCAGTGCAGTGGTGTCACCGATCTCCACCAAAATATAATTATTAAATTGCTACGTACTACGCACAACGTTTTTAAAGTCACTGATTATATTCATTCATATTGTTTATTGACCATGTATGGAAGCGTGTTCCTTAACTTAATCATAATCGTTAATAATAACTTGTCGATCTTCAAGTTCCTCTTGAGCGTACTTCCTTTGCTACATAAAGCACTTATGGTCAGGCTTCCGCCCATTTGCTTATACTTTGAATTTAAATGTCAATCCGATACCCATATGAATATCGCGTAATGTCTTGAGAATGAACAAAATGTTCATTACATTACTGAACATTACATTAGAGGTATTAATTTCATGTATATATGTTCTTCATAGATTCAATGTCAAAACAAAGCTTTTCCAAGAAAGGAAAAATAAAGCATCTAAAATATGTGTCGGCAATAGAAGAAGAAGAGGTTACTGACACTGCATATTTTTTAGCAGAAAATATGCATTGTTTTTAGATGCACCAGAATTTCGACATCTTTAACTTGCTCTCATCTCAAATAAAAAAGTATCGGTACCAAAAGGGATGATTTAAATGTCGTCACGGAAGAGGATACAACTCATCTTGTCTTTCCAGCGAACAAAGCCTTGTTTTATTGCAGTTACAAGACCCTTACATGTATTGTGAGCCAATATATGCACTAAACTACATACTACATCATTTTTAGTACCAAAATACAACGCTTATTTACAAAAGCCCCGAATAGTTTTAAGTCACTTTAGCTGCATTTCAAGATTTCGCCAGGTCAGCATAAAAAAACCATTCCCTTGTGAGATTTCGCTTTTCAGCTTACTCAAGTGTGGAAAACGGGAGTGCGTGCAACAGTAGCAGTCACTTCATTGTCTGCTTGACAAAGAAAAGTAGTAAAAACGTTGGAGAACAATGCTTACTAAAAATGAGTTATGGATCAAGTACAAGTATTATGCTCATGTACACAGTACACAGAGGAAAGATGCAACAAAGCGATAAATATGAGAATGCTCATATAATCTCTTTCACTCGCTGTCAGTGGTTTATGACGATCCTAGTAAAAAGTCAGAATGACTTCTGACGGGTTTGGTTATTTCCCTGCATCTCCTTCAAATGCAACCCTGAAAATATTTAAACATCTATAGAGCCCACTAAGCTTATATTTTCCATTTGTTGGAATTTGCACATTTTGAGTTTGACACAACTTCCTGACTACGTTACAAGCCACAACCCATCACTTGTCACAGTTACATGCAAATGTATATGCTTTACACAAAAAAACCTTGATTGATATATGAGATCACTTGAAAGATTCATCATCATCCAACATCCACCGAAAGGAAAAAAAAACTAGAGCTGATTATTTAATTTCATGTAGATTTTGGTATAATTCCATTAGAGGAAAAGTCCAACACTCAGCTTCTGGCTACAAGCTCAAGCGTCTTCCTTATGAACCTCCGCTATTGTATCAAAAAAATACGCGTCTTCTCTTCACTCAAGTCAAGATCAAGTCGAAGCCACCTTGTTCTGATTTTGATGCGGTAGTGGCGTTGGTGGCATTATAATCAATGATCATCATCATCATGGTATATCTTGATCTTACGTAATGGAAATTATGACCGCTTATTCTTGTTGATTAACAGTTAAATTTCAGTTTAATGTTCGCTGGAATCTGCTAAACAATTATGATTTTTCAACTGTAATTCTAGACACAAAAATTAGTTCATTTATCCTCTTGACCAACATGATCAAGTTAACAATCTTCTCTCGAGGCCAAAGTCGTTTAATTGTATAATCGCTGATTATAAAACAAGAGAAGCAAACAAAAACCCAAGCAATTCTAGACCAAAGAAAAAAAGGAAGACAAATTTATTTACGATATACAAATACACAGATACCCACACCAAACCACACACATTACAAACGTAATATTGCCGTTTGTACAAATAGTATGAATATCAAAAAGCTATTTAACAACTGTTGCTGCTACTCATGAAACAAACTAAATGTCTTTTTAAGAAATGGGCCACCCATGCTGTACTAGTAAATAGTCTATATTAACAGGCAGTCGAGAACAAAAGAAATGTAATCAAAGAGCTTTTTAATGTATGCATCTAAAATATGCATAAGACTTTAATGAAAACAAACTTTGTAGTTCTGATGGAGAATTGTGTATGGTAATACTATTATCAATAGAAGTACTCAACTTTTACCTTGAAAATAAATAGACAACTAATGTCCATATTTATTTTTCAACTTCATTCAATCAATCCTTCCACCACCACAATCACAAGTATAAGAACAAATGACCATACAAAAAAGTGAATCGGATCAACAACAGTAGAGAAGCAGATAGAGAATGTATTTCGATAATGATAGTGAATATAAATATGACAACGAGAAATAAATTTTACTTTAGTTAATTGACAATTCACGAAAACGGCCAAGAGAACCGAGAGAACGAAGAGAGTGAAATTCAAGTAACAAGAAGGCTTGTCAATATCCATAAATAGTCACAAATATGTTGATTTAATCATATTATTCATTTTTATCGTCACGGTTTGCACATTGTTGATTTTCTTTACGACTCCTGAAGGAATTTTAATCGTATTTATTGCAGATAGATCGTGTCATACGAACTACCGTTTAATAGTTATACTGTCGCAGTATTCAATATTTCGTACTAATGATTTGATGCAATGCGTGGCGAGATCAGAAATAAAATGCATAGGAAAATTTCAAGGTCTTTGAGTGCAATCTCACTATAAATATATGTACATAAATAATAATAAATTTCCAATGTAGTTTTACCATACAAGTTACAATGTTTCAGTGCTCCCCTCCTCTCAATATTTATGCGCATTCAATGCTAAATATACGTATAAAGAACTATTTAATCAATGGGTTCACTGCGTTGTCTTTCGAAAAAAACGAGAATAAATAAATTGGAATACATACGTCTATAAATTAACAATTATAATAGGAACGGAGTCGCCTTGAATTTAAAATGATTCTCCAACAAAAACTTTTATTCTTACAAAACCCAACGAGGACAAAGATTTATGCGAATCTTTGTAAAGGGATCGAGGTAGTCTCGTAATCAATTTTGAACAGACAAGAAAATTGTACTCTGCTTGTTATATAATTCTTGCATTCGTTCGTAATTCAGGTCTTATCTTTCTCATTGCTAGTCCCAGTCTTACAATAAAACGTGATGATTTTACCAAAAAAAGTTAAGTGAAGAAAAAAACTCATTTTCCTAGATTGAGCAACGTATCAAATCAAACGAATATGCCTATGCAATCCACAATGCACAAAATGCGGACTAAGCCGATCTTCTAACCTTTGATTTTGGTTTGGGAATCGTAAATATCTGGATTGATTACAAAAGTCTTCTTGTCCAGACTGATCGTCGTGAAGGTGTAATAATGCAGAGTCAAATCAAGAAGATAACAATGTAATGTACAATGAGGGCCTTGGTTGTCCTTGAGCTGAGTGTGGATTGTGGATGTACCTGACTCACTAACTTACTTGAGTTTCTGAACCAGTGTCGTTTTAGTTCTTTTGTTATCGCTTTTCAGATGTATGCTTCACACTTTCCCGCATGTAATAGAACTGCTGAAAATAATACATAATATGCGATATCATCACTTTACCACTGCATCCTTTAAAAATTGGATGAATACAATTTCATGACTCATTCTCTTATGTTTGGAAATGCGTATTAAAGTTATGCTATATTTATCAGTGTATATAAACTTTTTATTAGTGTTAGTAATTACAACATAAAACATAACTTAAAGATGACAAAAGTTGAAGTTCTTACGAATTCTGAGGCAGGACAAAGTACAAAGTACTGAATTACATTTGCTTGTACTATCAATGATCTTGAGTTATTTTTAAGTATTCATTGGGGGTGGACATTTACTTCTGCTATGTACTTCCTCTGAATTCAAGTAAACAATGGTTTGTTCTTTATTAAATTTCAATTGAAGCATATTTATATATTTGGTTAAACGGTGATTATAGATCCGACCATTTTGGATCAACGCAATTAAACATGTGTCTCTCATAATCTTACTTTGAAAGCTGATCCACCCATTAGACGAGCTCCTTAAAAATGACTTATTGTCAATGAAAAATGGATGCTTCTTAGATTATGTTTGATTAAGGCAATTGTCTTTTAAAGATCGTAAAAAATGATAGCATAATCGTTTCTGTTATTTTTCTCAAGATGCTGCTTGATTTGATACACCTTAATTATTGTTCTTCAAAATATGTGGTTGTCACAAACAATGGTTTTCCTAATTGATAATAATAATGATTACAATGGAACATCCATATTTCCTGTCGATTCGGATTCGTATGTTCAAGAGGGATTTTCGTAAATCTCAATACAAAAAATCTGAATAAAAAGAAACTAGAGATAGGAAAGAAGCTGTCACGGTCACGATGAACAAAGCTTACTACTGTTCGGTGTTCGATATAACATTGTACAATTAAACTGATTTGAGGAAGATGAAATCAATGATTTATTTCGGAACTACGACATCAACTAGGAAGGCACGAGTTAAGTGGCATTCATGAAAATCAGAAACTGACAATAAAGTAAGCACACACCAAGTTTTTCAAGTGCAAAGCATTCGTCAACGCTAACCAACCTTTTATAAACGAAGATAATCCTCTAACCACGCCAATGATAAGAGGTATAGTGGTGGCAGAAATTGTAAAAGAAACGGTTAACTCTAAAATGCTTCCTGATTCTCTTTCAGTTTCATCTTCTTCCTTTTTTTTACTTTCGGAGATCTTATCAAGTTGATTAGGATTCAGTCAGATTCATGTAAATTGAGAGAACTGTTCTAGTCTAATATCATGGTTTAAAGGTACTAGTTTAAATAAATGTACTGCATCATCTTAACACAATGAAAAAAATGAGCGTATGGATTCATATTTCAAAGAATCCAAGCGTCAGGCGTCTTAAAGTGAGAAGTATTTCATTTTCAGAGATTCCTTCTTGTCAGCTCGGTTTAATTCCCTTTTTACCAAAGCCGGTATCTCCTTATCGTCATCTGAGTGGACGTTTGTATCTTGAAGAAAAATCAAAGATGCGTATTATACTACTGACTGAGTCAATCCACTCCTCTCCCAAAAACAGTGCACATGGCGGCCGCGGCAGGCGATATGAAATGAGATTCAAAGGTATTATTGTTTCTATACTGATCATTCCGATACTAAAATTTACATATAAGCTTACATAAAAACCAGTAAGTTTCTATAATGTTGAAAGCAGGAGAAGCAATAGCTTTTTAAAAAAGTTGATAAAAATGCAATATGCAATGCACACGCTCGCTAACGCCATCATCATCTTTACGATTACTGAGAAAAATTACTATGCTGCAGTTGCACACACGCATAATAATAATCGTCATCATTTAACAACATACTTTTTTATATTGTAGATGAAACTGAATGCCAAACTGAACAAAGTGCCATTTACTAAGATGGTAAATGACTTTTTATGGACATGCAAGATTTTTATCATAATTCAATAGCTATAAAGAAACACACACTGACTGCCACTTTACCTTGTTCGATTGGCATCTAGAAAAAGCATTCAATTGACATTTCATATTACTTACCGCACCTGGATTTATTTCGGAAACTTAAGTAGAAACGTCTTTCCGAAAAGATGCGACGAGTGTATGAATATTTAACGCCCCATGAAATGAAATTTCTTTATACCAAACTGTCCACAGTCCACACAACGACAACCACATTCCTATAATTTAAAATGGTGCTTTTTTACGTGAAACACTGAAAATGTGTTATGTCTTAATAATAATTATTAGCAAGCTTGAGCATGATGATTACCCTCTATTTTACCAAACTGCATTGGACATTTCTTTTTACACCCTCGTCTTCCCGTTTTTTATTGCTTTTGGCAATACTAAATACACGCTAACATGTCAAGCACACACATGTCTGTAGCATTTAAAAGCAAAAAGGAAGTTACAACTTTTGTAACTTACATAACTTTGCTTTTTTGGGGGTAGACGTTGTTTTAAACTTAAACCCAAAAAAATACTTTGTGGTTAAAAAGGGGCTGGAACTTATGTGTCGTTGCCATCTTTCATGATATAGCCATGTATGCATTTCTGAAAACATTCCTGTTCATATGACTTCATTCATTCATTAATAATCATCATCTACCTTATAAAAAGATTCATTTGGTTTAGTCTTTTTATTCATAATGCCATATAAAGTCGGGCATTATTATTTACATCCGCGTTGATTTAAAATTACGAAAGGTCGCCCGCTAGCCATTCTGAAATCTTAATCTGTGTAGTGTAGACATGTGAATATATGTACATATATTGCATACATATTTAAAAATCACCCACGTTGTTTTTCTCCGTGCTGCTGCCGTGTCTTGTGATATATTATAATTCACGTCATCATTGCAGATATAGTATACTATTTTACTTCTTTTATTTAGTGCCCGACTCACATTATCATCGTCTTCATATTTTCTTGTAATATTTCTTCACGTAGAAAACCAAAAACCGCAGCATGTCCACCCCCATTCGTTTTTCATATTATTTTATTTCACTTCTATTTCAAATGTCAAATTTCCACAAAGTATTTTCCTGTGGTTTTCATTTTTCTTTGGGGAAAAAAGTTTTTTCTCTCTTAAAATGTTGAAATGTAAACATGAAGGTTATTATGAATGAATTTTACCAATCCAGCCTCAGAAAACATTTTTCGGTCATTCCTTATGAAATAAAAATCCTGAGGCTACATTTGCATTTACACATCATACCATACTATGATACTGACAACAATGCGTCTGTAAAATTTACACATATTTATGTCTAATCGTAAGTTCATAGATAAAATGCCATCTAATGTAAACATTATCAACAATGGTTTTTCATCTTTAAAACTATGCATAGCCAAGTGTTATTTCGCCAGATTCAAATGTGATCTTGCTTCTGCGTTCGTGCAGGAATCCATATTTAAACGGCTTAATCTACACTTGTTCGATTAACAGTGGACAATCGAGTAATAATAATCCTCAACTCAAAGTCATCTTTGAATGTTAAGTGTGTGTGTGTGCCAAGCTTTAATTTTGATAATAAAACCTGCTTAGCATGTTATGGCATAGTTAGTGAAATGGTAAAGTGTGTGTGACAAGGTTTATATGTTCTTACAAGGTGCTTATAACTTTTTTATTGACAATATAATACACTGAAATGACTTATTTGTAACAATAATACCAATACTATAACATTCTACAATGATTTTTCGTACTACTTGTTTGAGTGCTTAATGCTGTTGTTACCTGATAAGGCAAATACTTATGCGAGCTGCATTACAGATTGGTTGGCCTGGCCTGGCTTCTGTCAAAATATACCCCGAAACTTGCAACATTTAGAATTTGCATATTTTAGTTTGTTAAATTGACTATTTCTTTGAAAATTCCAACGTAATCTGGTCAAGATTGTTATGTTTGTTATTGCATTATTGAAACGGTGAATCTAAGCCGGAATCCTGCTAAACAATCACGAGTAATTATTCTGTTAAATTTTTCTTGACAAGTTTGAAACCACAAGAAATCGAAAAGGAATTTCACAAGCGTTTTAAATGTCATCATATCCAAAAAACCAACAAAAAGATCAACGTCATCTTTCAGCCGGAAGCAGACACACAACTACGGTATCTTGACATTGCCATTGACTCTGATAGTTTGTTAAAAGACATATAAACAAACAGTTTACATTTCTCTCATTTAAATTCACAACAATCAAATTCACATATGTAATAGCCTTGCCCATACTACTACTACAAGAGGAGAAAATTACATTTTCATGCATTTTCCATAAAGCAAGCCATTCATGGTGATACAAGTTAGGTGGTCCTGTCATTCCTCTTGTCTCTCTCCTTTTTATGCTGAAAGGAATAGGAAAGGAAGAAAATTTTCTTCACATGTCCACACAATAAAAAATATATGATTTTTCACCATCATAATAGTTAACTTTACAAATACAATGAGAGAAAACACAAAACAATTTTTGTAGTAATTGTTGTCTCAAATCTAGAAACAAATTCCATTATCTTGTATTAAATTTGCATTTTTGTCTTTTCACCAAAAAAATGTTTCTTAACAGAAAACAAGCAGGTTTGGTTGGATTGGAATGATACCAAAGTAGTTTCTGGGAAATGCATAATCAATTTAAATTTACCATTACCGGAGGAGAGAAAATGATCGGCTTGGTGTGGTTCTCTAACTGCTTGTTCGTCATATATCTATTATTTTTACTATAGTCATTTTAGAAATCTACTGATAGTCATAGACTACATCATTATGTCAAGAAATCACATTTTAAGTTTGGGCGACTCGACTAGCAGCGTATAACAGCATTTTCTGCTTGGAAAAAATGAGAAATTGTAATTGATTCACAAATTTTGACAGGTACTTCCATTACTACATTGCACTTGCACAGATATCACACACATCACAAACAAAAAGATGGTGATGTTTTAATGTTAAATAATCAACCTCTCATCATTTCAAATAATCTGCAAAATACACATTAACTGTCTACAATCAGCCTTCTTGTCAGAGAGATAGAAAGAAAAAAAACTCTTTAAACTTGGCGAGGTGGTATGGTTGGTGTTCTAGAAGTGTGAGAGAGTAAAATCTAATTTAAATTCGCCCAGGTTGAACGGCCAGTCATTTTAAAGAGATAACATTACGCACACGCACGCATTAAACGTTTGAACGAAATCTTATACGAAGAGGATTATACTTTTAACCGAAAACTTGTTAAATGATTATTATTATTACTTCTACTACTTATACATTACTATGCGCTGGTAAATATATAATATGGGCTTCTTTATAGCAAAACAACCAGGAAATGCAGATTTGACCCTTGAGCAGTTAAAGTCAACGCGAACATCAACATCATTATCGTCATCATCATCTATGTATCCCTCTTCATAAAATTGATGCATACACTTTGTATTTGTCTGTGTGATCTATCTGATGATCTGAGTCAGGCAGGACAACCATGAAAATCACGTTAAGGGATGAAGTTTACGTAATTGCAAACTTTGAGATGAGATGAAAAGGGCGATGAAGATGAAAAAGGGTGTTTTGCTTTATTTAGTTAAGTATAAAAACGGCGATCATAGTCGTCCTCCTCTCCATCCTCATTTTTATCGTGCCTTACCTCATCATCATCACATGCACAAAAACAATTAAAGAAAAACGAGCGAGTGCAGGCAACAGGTCTGTCGCTTGCTTGTTCGCGTTCGTCTTGCTATTATATGTCTAGTCGGCAATCAACTGGTAAACTGGTAGATTTAATGCAGACAGCTTTCGTCAGTGAATTTCACCTTAACGTTATATTGCATTTTTTTAGGGTTTAAGTTTTATAATTTGGTGTTTGGGCTAAAGTTATAATGTAATGTATATTTAAGACTGAAAAATATTCTTGTGCAATTTGGGACGTTTTTAAAACTTTTCCTAGTCTTCAATTCATGCATCCTTTCCAGTTGACAGTTATCTAAGAGCTTATTTAAAACGAGCTATAATGATTACTTGATTACAGAATTACTCGTTAAAATTTTCGCAAAACAAGACAATCCGAAAAAAATATATAAAAAATAGCAGTAAATTCGTTCGTGTTTATTTTTTACGGTGAAAGTCCAAATGAATTGTTCTTATTAAGATTTGCCCTACGGCTAAAAATTGTGCATTTGACCTTCATGTTCTTATTTTGATTCTTTAAAAAGGAATCCTAGCTGTGATTATTATGATAATGTAAATTGAAATGAATTCATAAACAGAAAAAAAATTAATTCACTCATGATTTGCCAAACATGGGCATACGAACACGATTGTGTGTAAAATTAACCAACTTTTTGGGCTAAATATGCCATTAGTAAGGACTTAAAATTACTAAATTACGTAATAAGAATACATTTTAAAACAATCCAGAGAAAACAATAGCAAAAAGGCTTGCCTTACAAGTATAACTGTACCCACAGGTGCATATAATTTTGTACGCAGAAGTAACATCTCGGTCTTAAAATAATGGGGAAAATTGCAAACTACGAGCACCACGACAAGTAAAACAAATTACTTTTCTATTTACGGTTTAATGTTGTCATATTTTATACACTTTTTTTATTCATTGCGATTCTCGAGAAGCAAGAAAAAATACAGTTTCAAGAGAGATACTTTTACAAAGTAGTAGTTTCTAACAGACTCAGAAGAGGCTCAGGCTGTGAACTGACTGAGCGCAAGTTGTACATTTGTAAAAGTAATCATAATAGTCACTTTAAAACCTCTCCGCTATATATTTCACGGCAGGAGATGAGATGAGCTGTGAGTTACTTTCTTGATTGCTTATAAGCAAACTTAAAAATTTCGGTTCACTGCAAATCTACAGACGGACTGACAACCCACCAAGGCCAAACCCAGAAAAATTTGTATACCATGTATAATGAAACCACGTTCTTAAAATAATACCCAGTCGTAGTACAAGGTACAGATATTACTCTGCTGCAATTTGTACCTCTCTCACTGTCTAATTTATTTACCTTTTAAATTACTTGCAATTTTGACAAACACCGACTGGGTAATAACTCAACTAAATGACTTAATTACCAGCACTTTGAAAAAATCTTTTTTTTACCCTTCATCTCATTTTAGAATTGAATATCATGTACACATGCGATTGAAAACTAATGAAACATTTTTTAATAATAGAGTAGAACAAAATAACCTGTCCCTGTGCCTGTGACGCAATAATGTTCGGTTGTTGTCAGACAAATTATCAATGCTATTTATCTGCCGGCACTGTAAATATAGCATTCATTTGACTACTCTAATCATCAATGTATCACTTTTAGAACTGCTAGTTTCGCAGGTTATTGGAATGTTTTAAAAACAAATTCGTAATTTCTTTCTTACATAATATTAGACATTTTCATTAAAAATCCTGTGTGATTTTGACACAAAGATATTAGGTGTTGAGTTCAAGTTAATACCACGCTCAGCAAGAAGTCATGAGATACATGACACAACGGTAGAATCTGACGAGAGTTTCATTTTCTTTTCAGTGTTTTGTAGAGTGAAAGGAACAAATATTGACGCTGATGAAGACAAAGGGTCGTACGCTGCTGGCACCACTGGCGAATCACACTGCTTAAAAGTATGTATCAGCAACAGGGAACGCAAAGGAGTAAAATTCAGCGTGACTCGTTGAAAATACAGGAGCAGTCATGAACTTGCATGAACAAACAATTGAATTTTCAGTATTATGCAGACAATTCCAATTCCTCTCTGCGACCAAAAAACGTGTTGAATAATTATATTGTTGTCTTGTTTTTTTGCTCATCCTTCATCCCTCTCTCAAAACTTACATTGGATTTGAATCTCATTTCACTTGTCTTTTCTGTTTTGTGATTCTCATCCTAAAATCCATGTATGAAGTACATTGATGATTTCAGCAACTTTTTTTTTGACAAGATTGAAAATAAAATCCAGAAGAACTGGTGATGCTCATTAGGGGCCACAATCAAATTATGCCAACTCATAAAAAGTTTAATTTTCACACCATCTTGATCCGAGGGTGGTGGTTCTACTGATATCATATTCTAGCTAAATTAAAAGACTTATTTCCTTATGGAAAAAATTTAAATCATGACGATCATCAGATAAAATATGATATCCGAAACCAATTCTTTATCGTGTCTTTTAAAAGATGACATCAGGTAGACAGATTATCATAAAACCAAATCGGTAGAATTTCATTTCAAACTGGAATAATTTACACGAACGGAAAAAACTAAATAAATGAATAGCGTGTTGTGCAGAAGAAGTTTGATTCTAAAATATGTCATGTTCTTAATGGAAAGGAATGTTTTGCAAGTTTATCTCCACATCTTCGAGGAGACGATGTTCATGCTTTTAATTGTATGATGATTCTATACTGTCCTTTGGCAAATGGAACAGGATACAGGAAATAACGTAAGTACGACTAGATATGGAAGACAAATTGTGTCATAATTGCTCATACGCCCATTGATTTCTCAAGTGAAGTTTCTAGCAAGAAAACACCTGTAATTTCCTAGCTCCTGTAAATATTCATGAATCCCCACGCACCTTTCTCCGTTATAATTACTACTGTCAATGCCTCAACTACTGCTGAAGCCGCACACAAGTAAAAAGAATCAAGATTAAATGGTCATCTTTATGCATGCTTTCAGCCTGTAGAGTAGTAATTAATATCACAGAGATAATAATTAGAATTGTCTTTAATGTGCATGCACGAACGGATGAAGTGAATATATAATACTTTCAAGCAAATGAGCCTCGAGGATATTTTCTTGTCAAAGAGGAATCTATAATCTTCCACCACCTTGTCTGCTAAAAACCCCTTCAGCTTTATATCACATTATCGTGAATTTTCCCCATCGCCTGGCCCAACAGCTCATACCACCTATGTATATAATAGTAGTAGACTATTTAAAAAATTTATCTTTAACCCTTTTTCACAAATAAATGATCATCGTCAATTGATAAATGTTGCCAACAAGATCTAACATGCCTGCATAGGTGCTCATTATTAAAACTTTTTATACATGAATTGAAGTGATTATATAATCCCGTGTGCCATAATCGTATAATGTGTAACAGGTACATATACCATTTTACACAACGTAATCAACATACGAAGGAAGGAAGAAGCTTGCAAAAAAACAAGGCTACCACTCACCACTACAACCTGCATGAGTTGTCCATGTCTAAATGCCACTTTGGTAAATGAGCCTCTTTAATTCACAAAGGAATCAAATAAGATACCAGCCCATTTCTAATCGCTACCTATCTTTCTACCTCTGAACATTTAAAAAATGGCTCGTCGTCCATGATCATTTTGTCTTAAATCTATTCTTATTTTTTTGTCTTTTATGCAATTTTTTGTGAGTACTTAAATGCTTACTAAATTGAATAAACCTTTCTACGTCCAACATACATCCTCATCAACGAGGCAAAGACCTTTACGCAATGCAATTACTTTTAAAAATCTAATTTCAAAGAGATGAGAATGAATTAGCTTCCAATGGAATGCGTGAGTGTGTATTATATTATAAGCTTGTGTTCTTACTCGCATCATCACGATAAAGATAAAAGAAAAAATGCAAAGTTTAAGCCTACCTATGAATATATGTATGTAAGTGCATATGGTACACGGGGTTGTACATTTTTTTGTATGAAAAATCAACATCGTTGCAATTTTTAATGATGATAATCCTGTTGAAGTATGCGTAATTTAGAGAGATAAAGATAAATGCCAAGGTTTTTATGAAGAAGATGTTGGTAATGGCATATAATGTTTACATTACTTACGCATTTGTGCAGTAAAGTTAAGCCAAACTTTGGCCGGGTCACAATTTTTAAAACAGACAGAAGGTAGAGACGAGATGATGCTTTCGATATCAGAACGTACAATCAAATCAAAACAAGGTGTTATTATGCATAGGTACGATGGATTGCTGAATTGTTGTTGTTGTGTACGTTATGTGATTCGTATAAGGAGGAAAACTATAATTTGCACTGAGTCATTAAAATATTAGATGTGCATACATATAAATGAATTTGCAACACTGCACTGAAATAAAATACACTTAAATACTAGCTCGATGATAGCATATTCATATTCGCTAAGGTAAAGGTAGAGTACAAATTATGCAAAGTATGTAATCTGAGGACGACCATGGATTCCAGCCAAGAAATGACAGTGCTGAGATGCGGTTTAAAAAGTTTTTTAAGTTCTCAAATTAAATGTTATCTCAATAAAAGATTTCGCATAAACGTTATATTTATTGGATGTAGTTTTTGTATAAAAGTTGTCAGCAACTGTATAACGTAGTGCATATATGTTATTCTGAACACTGTTTTCAGAATTCACATTTCATTGCCAGTGTTTAAAAAAATAAATGATGATCTTGGGTTTAACATAAAGGTTATTTACGTGAAGTAAAAGTAAAAGTATTTAACATGTAAAAGTCAGAGAAGTTATTTACGAATAAAATAATATTTATGAACACAATTTTAATACTACGTTACCTATACTTATTCGATAAAAGCAAACCACGAAATGACAACTAACAGAATCACATTTATATGTATATTTATTGGAGAAGATCCACAAAACTAATTTTTGATGAACCTTAGAATCTTAGAAAACAGCATCCACAAATTAGTGAAACGACAAAAAAAATCTGAGAAATGTGTGGATAGCTACATACCGACAGATTTTCGGAATGCTGAAAAGTGAAACAATGCGATCGTCGCGTCAATAATCACTAGGATCTGAGTTTTTTTTAAAGATTTCCCAAATTGTTAATATGTAAATTCCAGTTAACAACGAAACCAACCGTAAGTAAAGGAATCAACACTAAACAAATGATCATGCTGTTAA
>JAQFXM010002608.1:0-23920 GCA_034693345.1 Entomobrya multifasciata
ATGTAAGAAACGTAGTGGTGCTATTAAATGTTCCATCAGTAATCATCGTTGGGTTAATGCTTATATCTGTGTTATCATTATCCCAAACAAACTGCGTTATCTTCCGACTGTCCCGTGCAGCAATCCAGTGCCCTATATATTTAAAAGGACGTAATAATATGTTGATTGTCATTAACCTAAAAAATCGTCCATAAATACTACGTTTAGGTTAACTTACACCCATGAAAAAATCCAGGTTTAAATTGACTCTTCAAAAAATCCAATTCTTCATCCGTCCTTATTGTCGCGAATTTAAATCCACCGTCTTCGCAATTAATTTTTGCTTGGGTCCAGTTCTGTAATGATATCATGCTTTACGTTTTAAAAAGTTAATACATTTTAAAATAGAAAAATTAACCAACCTGTTTGAACCGGTTCACTTGATACAATTTCTTGCCAACTATGCCAATGACATTGGCCCTTGGAAATGATTCTAGAAACAACCAAAGGAATATTTTGAAATTAAATTTAAATTGATAAATTTAATAAATGGATAAGTCGTAAATTTACGGATTTTTTTAAATGTTTTGGCTTACCTTCACATAATGTACTAGATAGGAAGAAAAGTGCAATTGAGATATTTAAAACCAGCAATACTTTATATTGATACATTTTTTTAAATTTACTGATGAACGTATTAAAAAACAATTCCAAACTTAACTAAATTGATTTTTTACAACAGCACCATAAAAATATATTCCTAAAAAAGACAACTTTACTTTGCAGTGCAAACTTTTGACTAGGCTTTGCTTCAATGACACAATTTTTGTAATGATAGTCCCATTTTTATGCGATAACGAATGACCTTATACGACGTAATCGATATCGATATAATTGTATTCGTTTATGTGAATAGCTTAACAGCTGTGCATTATGGAATATTGATTTTGTTCATCTTTTGCTGAACATCCATGCGCTTATCTGCTTAACAAAATAAATGACTGAAAGAACTAAAGTAATTCTGTGAAATAAAAAATCTGTGAGGATATTATTGTAAAACCCAGATCATCTATAAAATGATTTTTTTGTGTACCTTTGGACAAAAAAATACGTCATCGTTCATCGTCATCGAAATAAATTAATATTGGCTGGAACATTTTTCCTTTGTACTTACAGAAAGAAGCCATCCTCTCTGAGCCTCTTTGACGCACCATCTTTTCTGAGCTCATGATGACAGTATTTATGCACGACCTGAAATCAGTCTCCGTACTAAAGTTGAAAATTTAAATTTTGATACAAATTATAAGTAAAGCCAACTTACTTGTTACTTACTTAAAGCCTAAATCTAAATTCTAGTGCAATATTTCGCTATGGTACTACAACTTTTACATAGATTATATTATAATGATGTTATATGATTTATCTCACATTATTTTATCCAGCTGTACATTTATTGATGAGCTTATATCATTCCGAGCACCTTGCGTTGTATCCCGGGTAACCTGTTTTTCTGTAAAACAAACATTCATTAAAACGATTTATAAAAGCTTTATATTTCATTTATATAATATAATTTTCATTAACATAGTTCTTGCCTTCGTAAAATTATACATACTATATAATTATCTTTCGTATCATTCAGTTTATATTTATTTCGAGTATGGCTATGTCCAGCTAAGGAAAAAAACATGAAACGTTTCCAAAATAATGTGATATAAGATTTTGGGAAACACGAGTGTTAAGATTCTGAGATTGGTGTAAAAACCATAATAAATTTTAGTAGTTTTGATTTAAATCCATTTTCCAAATCTTATGAAATAAAATCTACCTACACCATAACTTTTCGGAACTTTATTTTACACATATTTACATAAAAGGTATGCATTAGACACATCAAAAGAAATGAGCAAATGCTAAGTACAATTATCACTAGGTTATGTAAAACTAAAATTCAGGAAAGCACAAATATATCTAGACGATTGACGTAATTCAGTGAGGTAATGTTTTTATAACGTATATGAACCTTCGGATCATTCCAAATCCAAACAAAACTTATAAGAATTCTCAGAAAAGTTTTTTTTTGGCAAATAAGGTTCATAATTGTAACTCAACAGTAAATATATGTTATTTTATACCAACTAAAATAAACTCTTACGTAAACATCATTGGCGTCAAGACTTCTCATGAGTAATATAAGCTTATATAATCTGAACAAAATATTTATGTAAAGAAATTATCTATCAATCGTGGGATGGAACACAGACCAATTCTAATTTATTTTTCTGATAGGGTATCCTGAAAAAATCTCCACGTGTAAAGTTTTTATTTAACAAATTGTTTACTACTTTACTAATCGCAACTAATATGTGTGAACCGAAACAGAGCATTATAGTTTTGGATCCATAAATTAACTAAGCGTCCATACTCTGAAATATAATATTATCAAGCATAGTTCCAAACAAAAATTTAAAACCGAATCAAGCACTTTCCTTCGAAAACCATCACAAATTGATACTAATATTTTTCGATCTTTCTTACAAAATAGACCCAAATGAACACTAGAACCAAAAAATTAACTCGTCGATCCAGAAGAGTGGGTAACTTATATCAAACCTGCTCGAAAACATTATCGACTCCGACAAATAACTTACCAGGTCTTCTCCGTTTCCAACTAAAGCTTATTTCCCGAATTCCTGGAAATTTCAACTTATTTGTATCCAGTGAAAACCCGAATGAACTGTTAAAAGTAAATGAAAACTACGTCACTATATTAAAAAGACTTAAAGTAGCACAATGGCTACATCTGTTTCTGCGCTTTCTCCAAATCGGTTTCCTGATTTACGACTTGAAAACCCGTAAAGGCCTTATTTGCGGTGATACTGTAATAAGTGTATATTTCTTTGTTTTAATGGCCCTCTTGTTTCTCTTGACCCCATGTTTGATCCAAGCCAAGTACAAAGATATTATTAATATTGTTAACATATTGTTTAGGCTACCAGCAGTTAAATCCTCCCGTCTTATAACATTTATGTTTTTCAATGCTCCTCTTGTTGGTATATTTGTACCAGTGTTTTATGCACTTGTCTCTATTCTCAAAGGAATTGATCCAATAACTTTTTACATTTTAAACTTGAAAATCTATAAATATTCTTTTAAACTATATTTTCTAAGAATAATTTTGACAATATTTGAAACATGGTATTCTTTGCTAGCTTGTAACTTTGCTGTTCTACTGTGGTGTCAGTTCATGTTTTGTAGTTACATAGCTCTATTTCAAATTTCAAAAGCTCTTCACACAATTACATATAAAATTTCTATTTTGTACTTAAGCGTACTGTCTAGTTGTATAAAAAGACAAATTTTAAAATATCGCTGCGTACATTTACACACACAGAAAGTTAATATTTGTTTTCAAGAAATGTATGCTGTTTTAATCAAGCCAGTACTAATGTTTAGGTGCATTGTTCCAGCAACAGTTCTCGTCAATCCGAAACTTCGGGCGACAACATCGTGCATTAAGTTTATGCTTGGCATGTATACGTGTGCAAATGCTTACGTATTTTTAGCATTAGCTTATCTAATTCCAGGTAAAGTGAATTATGTTAGTAAACAAACTTTGATGTTATTTAATTCTATGCTAAGAAAGGTAAGCAATAATTCTTCAAAACGGGAATGCAAACGTACGCTAGGTGCATGTCGGGATATTCGTATTTATATTGGAAAGATCAATTTTTATGAAAGAGACACAGCTATGAATATTTTACATTTTTTAATTGACCAAACAATCAGTATTCAACTACTGTTTTAGATTGGTGATACAAACTAATGTCTCAGAGTTTTGCTAGCAGCTTTATATAAATATATGCTAAGCTAAATTACTCTACGTTCACAAATATTGAATATATGAATGTCAAGTGTTATGTCAATCGTATGATGATACCGGCACCACAAAAATGTTTACTTACTAAACTAACATAATAAAACTTGACTTGTTTTTTAATCAATAATTTGATTGCGCATTATTGGAAACCGAGCATTACATTTCGTTTACCATTTCAATTTGGACAAAAGTTTCGTAAGCTTAACAGCATTAGTATCTAATAGCGGAATCCAGTAAAGTTTGACTGTCGTATAAAGTCAAAATTTAAAAAGTCCGATTTGTATTATGGCCATTTTTAACATTCCTCCATTAATATTATTAATTTTCGTTATGATATGTAATGTAAATAATCTAAGTAAATTGTACTTTATAAAATATGAAAACTATGTTTACATTAACAAAATACTTTGCATAACATATTTTACTACATTCGAATAAAAATTGGCGCGAATACTTGAAAAATTGTCTTTTGTACTGAATTATCGTACTTTTCACCAATAGATACTTTTATCATTTAAGCACCAAATTTTGGAGTTAGTGCTACTTTTTTGGTGCTTTGAACCAGTCCAAGACTTTATATCTTGCATAAGTAAAAATACTTTACGACTAAACTATTCGATAATTCATCAAGAAAAACAATGTTGTCGTTATATGAAGGCTTTAATAAACCTTGACAATGGTTCTAAAGTGGCTAGTGTTACGTCTTTTTATTACGTATTTTCAAATCCCAGATTCAGCGCCCATTGATAATCAAAGCAAATTAGAAATCAAGCAGTTCACCTTTAATAAAATATTCCGTAAACTTCAAATCAATTTACGTCACATCTCATTTCGATGTGAGACCTGCTTAATTGTTGTATCAAATTTTGAAGGAATTGACATTCATTATCACCTTACTACCCCCATTATATTAAAACACGTCGTTCCATACGTTAAGGCAACCCCAAGTACGCGTAACTATTCAGGTTTTGTTGTTAAAGAAATAAGTAAACATCTGAATTTCCCATATAAAAATTTAAATCACTCGTTCAAATGTGCTTCTAAATATCTCAGTTACAAATTAAGTGCAATGTGTGCATCAATCAATAGGCATGTTTATGCCAGCTTTATTCGGCCATGGTCATTCGTTCAACATATTCATATATATCCTCCTCCAGATGTCCAAACCTTTCCAAACTTGTGGACAACCGAAGCGTTTGAAATTAAAAAAACGTATTTTCAATCATACGACATTTCAGTTTACTTAATCAAACCCTATATTACAGCGAAGTGGTGGATATTTCAAAACTTTGGTACAAATAAACCTAAAATAAACAAAGAATGTAGCTCCTTAAGGCCAAAGTCATTTGATTTGATAATAGTCTTCGAACAAACTATTCCAAAATTCTTAAAAGTATTTGCTCCTTGTGATGTTGAGTTTTTTATACGTTTAAAGCATGATTTATCTAGAACCAATATTTCTTCATTTCATTATCTGTTTAATGCACATCTTTTAAAAACTAAAAATATATCCGACTTCAGGGTTAGCTCTTTCTCTGGCATACGCAAAGATCATCAAACTTGTGACATGAGCCATGATTTTACCACCCAGCTTCACTAATACAAAACTGAGGATCTATTCATTTGCTTTCCAGCTCGACAGATTTGGAAAAGTGTGATTCGCAATAATTTAAAACTTGATCCTGGATTTGGTAGCAACTTTAATTCATTTTCAATTGCAATAGATTATTTTATTGGGTATGATGTTGACACCTTGGAATTTGCAATGGATTATCCTCCTGAACAACTAGGATTTATCAGTTGTGGTAACACATTTTCAGAGGAAAAGGGTCTTTTACATACTTTATTTCTAAGCTTTGATTCGTCATGTTGGTTAGGAATATTGATAGTTTTCGTAATAGTAATTCCATTAGCATTAGGCTCTATAGTTCAGCAACCCTCGAAAATTTACTCCAAACTGGTAATTTCAATAATGCAATCGGTTTTGAAAAATTTGTTCGAACAGTCCACTCCGTATTCTCAAAATTTGTTAAATGGATGGCATCAAAAACTTGTCGTCACTTGTACACTTTTTTGTGCTCTTGTTTTAAGCAATGCTTTTAAAAATGATAACATGTATGAGCTCATTGCACCAAAAAAGTTTAAACCCTTTGAACACTTTCATGAGTTAATACAATCAAACTATAGTATACTATCAGAGCCATACTCGATTAGAATTTCTAAAATATGTGCAACCAATAAAACCATTTTTGAGGAATGCATTGAAAAAAGTCGTTCAAAAAGTAGTCATATGGTTAGAAATGTCGAATATATCTATGAGTTTCCAGTAAATAAACTTTCAATGCTCTCATATTTAGAACAACATTTGGGAAGGTTTAGCAAAGGAAAATTTCCAAAATTACTAAATGATGTGTATATTCATTCAAAACTTTGGACTAATCCTGTATTTCTCATGGCACAGTCATATTTCAATACAATTCCCACAGCAGAAACGTTCTTCTCATATTTCAGCGGCGATAATATTTTATCGGCAGCTTTGCTTCAGACGTGTAAAAAGAAAGCACTAATCGCCCCAGTTACAAGAATATTACAAATTGAAAGTATGCTTAGATATTGGGGCGTCTCCAAACTTTCTGTTGGTGGGAAAAATCTTTTTAGCAGAAGACTAGGATTCTATTTTCGAAGTTGGATTCCAGCCTTTATCAAAATCAGACTTCGTGGGTTACAAAACTCGGGAATACTAGAATGGTGGAATGGGCTTATAGCTGTACATGTTCTGCAAGTTCGAGCAAACTCTGAACAAAGTTTAAAATACTATAGGAATTCAGAAAAAGGTTTACGTTGTCAAGCTAAATGCAGTATTAGTGGTTCCCAGAGCTTAATTGAAGTTGTTTATGCACTGCTGTTTGGAAGTTTAGCTGCACTGATTTGTTTTGCAGCAGAAGTGATCTCAGGGTCAGTCTAAGGTATGCTTTATTGCGTGTTGCTTAAATCATATTTACAACTCAAAACAGTATTAATTTTACAGTCCGAAATTAACGTGGACTTAACTTCACAATTTCATAGATCTTTACGCACTTAAGACTCATACTTGTAATAAAATTATTGTATGAATAAAAACTTTATTAACACCTGATGACTTAACTTACATTGCATTTTTTAATTAAAGTAAAAAATACAATGATGATTTCTTTTTAATTGAATGCCTTTAAGCTTACAAAATCTAAACCCTTATTGATTTTTTCTTAATAGAATTGTAGTGTCGTTTGGTATTTGTAATTCTGTGATATAAAAATTACAACAGGCTCGTTTCATAGGATTGAAAATTAATACATAATAAAATGGCCTTGTTTTTTGTAGAAAGTTCTGCATTGTGTTCGATGTCACTAAATTAAAAGTTTTTATTTCTTTTTAAGCACTTTTGTCTCACATGGTGAATTTTTGATACATCAAATTACAAAACCGTTCACCTACTTGTTTTATCCTTCTGTAAAAATTAAACCATATTAAGCATGAACATTTCTTCAACAAAATATGCCAAATTTGTTTTACAGTTTAGCATATAATTCTTGGTTTAACACGCCTTTTTAAACAATCTGATTATCGTGGTTCTGAATTTCAAGCAGTTTTGAATACTCACTCGTTTTTATTTTGATGAAATTCCTTGTATTCGTTATGAGTGTTGGCATCGTAGTTATACGACAAATTGTACGATTACATGACATCAGAGTCCCAAATAAACGTTATCATTTATCGTACACTGAGAAAGTTTTTATATTGAAATAAAATTACTACAAAGTTATCCTATTGACAATACAACGTTCTCAGCAATGGCTCTTAGAAATACTTGCTTATTTGTAGGATTTGCAGTATTTATGTCAAATTTGTTCAGATTTGTGTCATCGTTTGGTAAATTGTCAAATATTGGAAATCCGGAGCTAGTTAACGTCACTTTGAGTCCTTTTATATTTTCATGCACTTCCTGTCTAATTATCGTAACAAATTACCGTGGAATAGATATTTACTACCTGGAGAAAGTTCCTGTAATGTTAAGGCAACAAATACGTTTATTCGTTTCAATTCCACCCACTAGCTTCTTTCAAACAGTTAATATTGCTAAAGGGCTAGACAAATATCCTTATATACAAAACCAACATTTAAATGATTCGATTAGGTGTTTCTCCAGATATCTGGAAATCGATACATGGGGCATTTGTATTTCAATTGTGTATCAAAATTTTGTTTCCCACACTCGACCTTGGTTGCACATTGAGCATATTCATCTATTGCCTCCCTCTCAGGACATACCCCTTGCACATTTATGTAAAAGGGAACGTGGAAATCTCATAAATAATTTTGTGCATTCCTCCGACGTTTCGATATTTATATTGAACCCGAACAATTCAATGCTATCATGGTTACTTTATTTACAAACTAAATTAAAATAAAAGTTCGAAAGTGAAACCCGCTTACTTAAAAAAGCAGTTGACTTTGTGGTTGTACTAAGCGCAACTGTTATTCAAAAACGGTACGTGTCAATCAAAGTTTTTGCCCCTGGTGGCTTATATTTAGCAGTTCAGATTAACCAACCAGTGTCAAGTCTTGATATTTCTACGTTTCATGTCTTGGTGAACAAAAGGTTCTCAGAAATCAAAAATATTTCAGATTGGAGTGTAAACCTGTACGGAAGCTTACTTAAAAGTCGTTCAAATTGCGATATGGGTTCTGACTTTACACTTAAATTATTTCAATATAGTATCGAAGACCTTCTAATTTGCTTCCCAGGGAAATTCATTTGGAAAAGCTTACTGAGTCCAAATTTCAAATTGATATTCAATTCCGAACGTGACCCTACTCTATTCCATACCACGATCGATTATTTTGTAGGATTCAATTTTGATACAATAGATTTTGCAACAGAATATGCTCCTGAGAACTTTGGATTTATTACATGTGGTGATATATTTGTAAAAGAAAATAATTTATTACAATCTTTGGTGCAAAGTTTTGATCCAAAGTGTTGGTTGGCCATATTTGTCATTTTATTTCTTCTCGTTCCGTTAGTTATACACTTAAGCTCTGACATAGCATTAAAAAATGAAAATAAACTTGGTTTTCAATTGTTGCAAGTTTTCAAAAGTTTAGTTGAGCAATCTACACCATTTTCAAGCAAAGTATTAAGTAAATGGCACATAAAGCTTGTAATTATTTGCACAATGTTTTGTGCACTTGTGTTAAGTAACGCCTTCAAAAACGACAACTTGTATGAGTTGATTGCACCAAAAAGATTTATGCCTTATGGAAAAATTGAAGAACTAATAAATTCTACGTATGAAGTTTTAATAGAGCCGTACAAGTTTAGTATTAGCAAAAGCTGTTCAATCAGTGAAAGTCAGTTTAATTTGTGTTTGGAGGAAAGTCGTCGTTCTAAAGGGCACTTAATAAGTAATGTTGAATATATCGAAGGGTTTCCTCATGATAAAATAAGAATAGCTTCGTACCTACAAAATTATTTATGGGATATTGCTAGGGAAAAACTACCTAAACCAGTTGCGTTAGTTTACAAAAATTCCAAATTGTGGACAATGCCAGTATTTCATAAAGCAATGTCATATTTCAATTCAAATATTCAAGCAGATAGTTTATCTTCATACTTTATCGCGAATAACGTTTTGTCAGCAGACTTGCTTGAACATTGTAACAAGACAGCTTTAGTAGCACCCATCACAAGGTTACTGGAAATAGAAAGTTTATTAAAATATCGTGGTCAAACAAAAATATCTGTTGGTAGAGACAAACTTTTCGGTAAAATGTTAGGGTTCCATTTCGATTTTTGGCTTCCTAGTTTCATTTGGGTAAGACTCAGAGGATTACAAAATTCAGGAATATTGGAATGGTGGAATAAATTGGTTGCTGTCCATATGGTTCAAATTCGAGCCTACTCTAATACGATAACAGACAATTATAGTAGGAATCAAACATTCACTAACCAAAATGGACAGCGTTCCCATAGCAAAAACATGGAAAAATTTACACAATTGGTTTATGCAGTGATCATAGGAGGCTTAGCAGCACTATTATGTTTTATAATAGAAATAACTACAAATAAGATATATCTTTCGGTTTTTTTTCTTTCACTAAATGCAATTGAATAGAAATCATTACTGTCATAAAAAATTAAAACAAATCCAAATTATTGTTAAATTTTAGTAATAGTCATTATAAGAAGGTGGCTTCCAATTTGAAGATTTACATGAAAATTCTGCAATAAGTTATATTTAATTAGCTAGTTATAGGTTCATTTATTTATGGCATACAATTTCTCGGCCCTGAAAACTTGTCATCAAAACACTGAAAATCATTTATTAGATACCTGAAGCAGAAAATTGCATTTTTACATTGAATTTTCTGACGAATCAATTACCCCAGTATTTTTTTCGGAATGCCCCTACCATTCTTGTATATATTCCACGTAATCCATTTACATATAGCCACTGTATTCCATCTCGGTAGAGTCCTATGATCAGTGTACCATATGCCCATTTAGCTTACTTGCAATAAACAGTCTGCACCCACGTTTAACCACGTCTGCATAAAAGTTTAACCCACCTGGACCCCAGTTTAGTGAACATGGAAAAAATGTAACCAATGTCATGCTTCAAAATGTTTCATAAGCTGTCGTGAATTGAGGTCATACATTAGTGGCAGGGAATCAAGTCTCGATAAGGATCAAGTATCAAGTCGATAACGATCACAGGGGCAATTTATTGCTAATTTTGCACAATAATTAAAGTTAACAAAGATATCCTTTTCAGGGACCGAAAATATATTGCCTTTATCTATTAGTTCAAATTTCTTATTACGCATCCAGTGGTCGATTTTTGACACATTATTACTATTAATTACGACGGAGTTCAAAAGTGGCGGTGCCGAATAAAATTATGGTTGGTTATCATACAAATATGACATATTTGTAACATGTGTCACTGTTTTGAGCAATTACTTAAGCCTCACAGTCATTGTAAAATTGTAGTTCAAAGTTTAAGTCATATTTAGATGAAATGCTTGTTTTTTTAAACAAATTAATTTTCTTACTGAAATTCTACTTGAGTTTATAGCATTGTAGGTAATCCCGCCGACAACTCGGAGCAATTTTGTCTACGAAAACAAGCAAACATTACAAACGAAAACCAAAACTTTTGTCCAGAACTAAGTGCTTTCATAATATCATTACATTTCTTTGGTAATTATATGCATTTTAGAGTTCTTACGGTAGCCACAAACATAATTTAATATTTAATCACCCTTCAATAAATTACTATTTATTAAAACTCTGATCGAGCACGATAAAGATGTTCGTTTCGTCAGTGGAAGCATACCTACAAAAGTTCGAATGGAGAGTTATTGCATTCATCGTAAATATCTTTAATCATACACGTTTTACTGTTATTGGTTTGATGAGTGCTCATGACGTGATATTTGCCTTGTTTTATTTTATGGTCGAATATTTAAGCAAATATTTCATCGGTTTTAAACTATTTTCTTGGTGTTGTAGCGTTTTGTGAATATTTGGTACAATAAAATAATTCCGTTATTGATTTATTTTAACACTAGTAGTCTTATTTTCAAATTTATAATTAACATTCTTTTAAAATAATAAGTGAGATTATTATATATTTAATGTAGCATTTAAAAAATAGCTACATATTAATGTTGTGTAAATGAATTGAAACCTAAACTAATATAAATTGTTTGACTTTTCTTGATGCTGAAAATTATAAGCAATTATATTTTCAGGGCTTTACCCAATAAATTGTCAAAGTTAAGGTTTATAGCTCTAAATTATTCTAAGTCACATACGTATATCATGATCATTGGTGCTTGGCTTGTGTATTTTTATATACGCTTTTTTATCAATAGCTAACGAAAGTACATTCATTTAAACCCATAGAGTGCATACAAACCAACGAAAGTTTTTCAAGGTCTATTTAAATAACGATTAATTAAATTTAACTTGGAGACAAGCTCGATCATGTCTGAAACAATGTTTCATTTTTGTATGCCAATTATCAAGAGCCAAATATTTGTATTGTTTTTTTCTGTTTTAAAACATTATATTCATCATTCATCACATTAAACAAGGTCATATTGCCCCAATCAGTTGCATTTACAAGTCAACTTACCTAAAACGAGACTATAGAGGACCGAATTGTTTGCTGAATAAATCATTGAGGTTAAACGGAGCATTCTATAAAGCAAGACTTCATTCGTATTGTATGTCGACAGCAATTAAGAATTTACACTAGAACACCTTTATTAAATTTCAGTTTGTGACAATAGTGTCAACCACTACCACAACAGAAACATAGAATGTGTACTAGAAGTTAACACTACACGCAATTCAGTAACCTTGACATTTACGAATGCTGTGTAAGTAAATGTTTTGCTACTTTATATATTATTTAAGCGACCATTACTTTTGATACATGACGCGATCTTGATAGCACTAAATTGAATATCAACACTATTGAAAACATTTTCATTATTCTAAAATATTTAAGTCATGAAAACTTAACTGCGTTGTCTACTGTGACATCATTTTGTCGCCAATACAACGCTTTGAAACTTTATCGTTGTTGTTTGATATCACGTAAAACCAAATTTACATGCTTAGAAGCGTGCAAATTCAATGTCGCCGCTCCATTAACATGAAATTTATTGCTATTCTAGACGAAAACTTGAATAAAACTAATGGTGTCAACTTCCCAAAAAAGTTTCTATTAAAAAAGTAAATCATTAGAATTGGGAATGACTTCCAGTATTTCGATAGTAATCGCATTTGCGTTGAATCACCTGCTTTTTTACTCCTTATCACAATCGATCTTGTTGCTACTTTACAACAACGCATTGTCTTCCCACTTGTACGAAATACAGTGGACGGGAAATGAAAACAAAATAAAATGATCATAGTTCCTAACAACCACGCATTCGAAAATATTGTAAGTCCAGTAAAATGTAGCTCAGCAAAACGTGTTGTGAGTATGAAGGCTGAACAGGAAAATACCATAATGGCTTTGATGATATATACAGGAATCAGAAGGAAGCGATGCATTCTGTTGTAGAAGCAGGCAAGCAGTTGAATTTCCCTGAACATTGGAATATTGTCCAATATTTGTTCGACAGTTTTTGCTTTTAGGATTTTTCTAAACCCCAAAAATATTTTATTGGATCACATTCTTTTAAACTAGAACTCAATGAAATAATAATCAATTTTTGAAATGACTTACTTTTGGAACTGAACCAAAGCTGCACACAAGCTATATGTACACATAAGAAGACTGATCACAATATTTATTGTTGAAAAGTTAGTGAATATTCGTAATCCAATATAGCTATAATAAAATATAAATAATGTTCTCATAATAATTGTTCTGAGTCCACCATTTTCTGGAAATATTGAATATATCAAGAATTCTGGTAGAACGTTCCATGATACACTTGGTAAGAAACAGGTACTCAATGCATACATTACACTTTCTAAGAAATGAGCTATATTAAAAAAACGACTAGCCCATTTAATTACTTCACTCATTTGACTTTTTTCGTAGAACCCATTTTTATAACTTCTTGGTTTGGCCTTTAAAATTCTCTGATTTTCGAACTCAAGAAATTGGTTGAGTAATGCGGAATATCGAATACAAAACCGTTTATGAAAATAAATTGTTACTGTTTCTAATCCAGCACAAAATGCGATAAATCCAGTGACACATTTTGCGAAGATTGTTTTGCTTTCATATTTGATCTTTATAACACCAAAGAAGAATGCTGATAGTAAAAATAAGTAGTGAAATAGCCAATGTTTCTTGTAGAACTTTTTATTGGGACAAACTGAATATTTCTCTGGAAACTTTGAGAAGGTGAGATAATATGGAAAAACGAATGGGTGTAAGTTCCACCTATCTATTACGATAAGACTATGCTTTATTTCAGAAATGAGGTTTGTGCTGACCAACATTTTAAACTATTGTTTTGTTTGATTCTTCTGAAAATACAAACTGAGAACTTTTCATGCAATTCTGTGTGTTTACAGGCATGGTTTGAAAATGAATTCATATAACTTTGATTGCAGTGCTTCTTTAAATTGATTTTTGAATAAACGACGATCCCAAATGTTTGATTAAAATACGGCTAGATATAGGATTACGACTGCCAAAATGCCAAGTTTAATCGACTTTCACCACCGACACTATTAAACATTTATGGTGACATGTTTAAGTGCTCAAATATTTACGCATACCACCAAACCAGTTTTTTGGCAGTACGAATCACGCTCGTATTGCATGTATGCGTGTTTATAGAATGATTCAGAAAAGAGTAAGTACATTTGAAGTTTCATAAAGAGTTTGGTCGTATATTACTTGAGTATTGTTATGAAACCTCTGATCACGTTGATAGCGGCCTTTGCAAGGTGCAGGTAAAGTAAATATTGGAAATGCATTAATAATAACCAATTTTGCAAAGCCATTCAAAACAAAACATAGAGGAGTTTTTGAAAAAGTGATTAAAATCAATGATCAAGATTGTCGATAAAATTGAATGCACGATTTAGGTAAGCCATTTTGTTTGCAAGAGTCTGGCTGTTTAAGAAAACATTAAATTTTGTTTTGCTTATTTTCCTCACGGTTTACATTAAGTTTGTTGTTTTTTCCAAACTGAAATAGTTCGATTTGAAATATTTAATAAAAATTCAGTTTCGTTGACTGGCAAGCATTAGTTTTTAGTCTGAACGTAAAAGTAGTAACTGTGATTTGAGATGGTATTTCCAAATGGAAAATAGCTTAGCGAATTTATTTTGTTTGATAATCAACGAGAAATGACTTGTTGGAAATATTTGTAGTTTATGAAACGGACAAAGATTTGGTTTGATTTTAATTCCTGATCCAACAGAAACGTACTCAACAATCGTTTATGTTAGTATTTCAAGTTACATATATAAATATGTGCATGCCCGCAAAATTTATGATTAAATTGGTTTGGTACATATGCCACCATTATAAACACTGGACTTTTTATGCATGTCATTGTAATAATTTTGTGTGGAATGTATGCTTAAATTACGAAAAAATATTGAAACGTTCAATATTTTATTTATTTGTAAAAGTTAACTATTTATTATGTATGCTTGATATCCAAAACGGTCCAATATATTGTCAAATAATGTGTTGAACTGTGTAATTATTTAAATTCTATACAAAATCCTTTTAAGGCTTAGCCAATCCCAAGCTAGCAGCAATAGGAAGCACTTGAATTGTGGAGTCTCCAGCAGCCGCTGAAGCACCTTCTCCATTAGCTGCACCCCATCCAGACTGAATGTTACTGATGCTTAAACCAGATGCATTAAGAATCTGTTCTTCTTCCCCTTCCGCAAACTGTAAAACGCCAATGTTGTTCAAGCTGCTAGCAGACTGGTCATCCTGAGAGGTCACTTGAAGAATATCTCCTTCTTGGTCCACCTGAGAGGCGCCAGCAGAAAAAATTACAAGCTCGGCGTTGGGTCCCCATCCACCAGCTCCAACGACTTGTACGTTATCCGCGTGGTTTTCTCCAGCCCATCCAGATCCAACAGCGGCTAAAGCAGCGTCCAAGTTGATGTTAGTCAAAGTGGCTGATGGTGCTATAAAAATAATCAGAATACAAATATTCGATTATTAGTTATTGTATTCGAAATCAATTCGAACTACACTTTAGCTCATTACAACAATTTGATATGAATCCGAGATAAAGTTTGGTTTAAAAACTTACGTGGTGGGGGTGGGCTCCATCCTGGAGTGGTAGGTGGCAGTGTTGCAGGCCATCCAGTAGTTGCGGGTGGGAGCGTGGTGGTCCAGCCTGGTGTGGGGGCTGGTGGAGGAACACCCCATCCTGTCTGCCGGCGGACTAAACGTTGAGAACCAGCGTTGACGGCAACAATGGCCACAAGGAGGACTGCGAAAGCCTTCATGGTGAAGATTGGTTGGATAAATTGTGGGGAATACTGAGAAAAGTTGTTTATTAAACAAAGTGAGTGGTGTGAATGTGATGATTGTTGAGTGGGGACTGGGGTTTTTATACTTCATTTTTTAGCAGTCATATGCCTTTTTTGTGCAGCCAACTTTCAAAAAGCTGTATATGCTTAAATTTAATATGCGTGTTATGAAGGCCTCTGACACCAAACATGTAAAATGCTTTGATATTATTCACATTCACGTATATACATTTTTGGTGGATTATTTAGTCGCATGAGCAAACGGTATTGTAAAACTTAGAATTTTAGGTACTTTTTCAAAAATGGATTAAAGTATTCAAGTAAAAATGCCGTAGTAGGGCATAAAGTAGTGATATATGCATTTTATTCCTCTGTTCTTCACAAATGCAACAGAATACTCTACATGTTTACACATACCATTAGTTGAGTTTACAAGATACGTCTATTTACTATGAAAAAATCCACATGGTGCTTGGAATATCCACATGTCTTGAAAACATCTAAATATATCCTAAAGTAATGGCTTAAATACTTGGCACAATGATTAATACATATTTTTGGGAAAGATTCAACTTTAAACTTAATATGATGCGTACGTGTTATGTTTATAATCCAATTTTTCCTATCATTCTTGTTGTATGCAATGTTCGAACACTATAATTTTGTAGTCGACATAAGCTATCTTGATAGAAATATTTTTGTTGAAATTTTACTGGCAATGTAATTACAAAGAATATTGCTGTTAAGCGATATGAATACTCAACTTTTACTTTATGGCTAAAAACCAACTACAATATTAACTAAATCTTGCTATATTCTTGCAAAACATTCAATCGAACGAAAACTACCATCGTAAAACCATTTAAAGCTTTAATAAGTTATACGATCGTTTTTCATACTGAATTTTATAGCAACTGTTTCTTTCTAAACCCCAATTTCGCAAGCAAACTTACAATTCAAGTTGTCAATTTTATTATTTAACTACCTTTCAAAAACATATATGTATGGATGTTCCAACGACAAATTAATACTCTGTACTAACATTTAGTAGAATCTTGCTTCAAAATCTTTTGCTTACAATTTAATAGACCTTCGTATAATGCAAAATATGACAAACTAAAAATCGTTTTGAAGTAAAATCTTATCAGTTCATAAATTGTTTTGCTTGGGAGTGTGCACTAGGTTGAAATACTTTCAATTTTTGATAGGTTTACTTGGGCGCTTGTCTTACTTTCTAGTACAGGAATAACTTTGTATTCATTCATACATGAAAAATTAGTGACAGATGTAAAAATTCAGCAAAGTTCACTGAAAAAATTTCTTGTTTCATTGAAAGCTTTAATAGAACAGGGAGGCTCAATAATTCTAAATATTATCAGAAGTACAAACAGTGCAAAAATACTTTCGTTGTTTATCTTTTAGCAAATTTGGTATTGACTTCAATTTACAAGGAGAAAACAATAAGTAAAGTTATTCTCCCAAACGGTTTAGTTCCTTTGGACAATTTTCTCATATTGGTTAAGAATAGATTTGATATATATACTAGACCTATAGAAATTTTATCGTTTTCGACATATCATGGCGCTTACCACCTAAAATACCAAAGGAATATCAATAGCTGATTCATCACAAAAAACAACAGTTGACTGGCTAGCTAAAACAACACTTTGAAATAAATATGCCAACGATAATGATCAAACTAGTAGTGATATAATAACAGAGGTTAAACTATTTGCCCTTTCTGCTGTGAATTATGTGGACCACGGAATGGTAAATGATTTTAACAATGAAAGGCATACAGAAGAAAAGGATGATATGAAGTATTACATAAATAATAGCAGATTGAATGCAAATTGGACTTATTTTGCTTTGGAACGAGAAGTTTTTGGTAGCAAAATGCTTGTAACAAAAAGGCTTTAATTCTTCCTGAACTTGATGCCAGGTAGTTGTATTTTAAATGAAGAAAGATGGAACACGAAATGTATTTTTAACTAAACTTCATTTATCAAAACATCGGCATGGCTTTTGGTTGTTTTTACACTGGACTACTAATCAAGAATTATATAGAGCTAAAGGTTTAGAAACGAGTGGAATTATCAGCTGGTTTAAAAAAAATCAAAATATTTGACGAGATTACAGTCTGGACATAATAGAGTACAGCCTAAACTTTCAGATATGTAAAGTAAAACTGCAGTACTGTTTGAAATTGTACCTTATGGACTAACATTAGCATTAGTAAGCTTTCTACTTGAATTTTTAGTACCAAAAAAGCAAAGTATTAATGAAAGTTTGATAAAGTTAAAGGAAATTATTTGTTAGGGAATATTCGTGTGGGCATTGGAGTTTGACATTTCTCTCCTTTATAAAGTAAAAAAAGCTTTTGAGAAAACTGTCGATATTCGTTTTGAAGCATAAACAAATTAAATTTTAAAGACAAGTAAATCGAATATAGTGGTGCATAAATTATACGCTGAGGAATAAATACTTATAAAATTGCGTATTTGTATTAGTTCCTATACAAAACGAAGTCTTCGTATCAGATGTACAGACAATACATTATTATGGGTTGCTTTTCTAAATGATATGAGCAAATATATACGATACATATGAAATGAGTAGTTTGAGTTAATATAATACTAGCTTGAAGTATTTCACAACTTTTATCTTTCAAATTTTTCCAGAAAGCATTTAATTGATTGATTCTTAGGTTCTTTCGTTTAAGTTCACTAACATATAATCAGAAAAAACTCAAGTTTTTTTTGTAAAACTAATGATTTGTCTATCGAACTTATAAGCTTACTTATGTGCTACTTAATTGCAAGATAAACCTTACCTGTATAAATAATCACACTTTTGACATAAACAAATTGCGTCATTCTTCCCAAAACTAAAACCTTCCCATGTCGAATTAATATTAACCTACAACTTTTCTAAAACTTTCTCATAACTTTTTTCTCAAAAGGAGTTCCTCCAAATTCAACTTTACCCCACGAATCAAAATTCTTGTTCCCTTTCACCCACAAATATTTCCCAATCTGTAAAACAAACATCCATACAGTACAACATCCCACATAAGCTATTACAAAAAATGCTATAACAATCCAATCAAGTATTTTTACAAATTTACACAAAATAATGTTTTCGAATATTGGGAATATTGTCATAATACAATGCATTGCAGTTATAAAAGGTCCCATGAAACATAAACAGTTTTCATGTAATATTTGGAAACTTCTGTAGCTTATTCTTAAATTTTCCGGATATCTTAAAGTATAACAAGTTAAATACCTCTGTTTTGAGTCTAAACGAAACTCTTTAGTTGTAATGAGAGTTAAGTAGAAAAGATAAGTTATGACGCCAAGACCTAAAAGCGCAACGGTGGTTTCCATAAAAAATACAATGAATCCGTGATAAACAGCTATAGGAATTCCAACAACCATATGACTATAATACTTAATTGGTATCAACTGTCCAAGAAAATTGGCATCTCGAGGATCGTACAAGCAATAAAGAAAGATAAGTGAAGCAATTGAATAGCATGCTCCTCCAAGACAAACATTTGCTGCGTCGAGGTACAAGTTCAGTTTCGATTTATTTGGGTTGAATTCAGGCATATAGCATACTAAAAATTTAAAATGAAATTTTACAAGATATGTTGATGCTCAACCTTTTTTACTTTAAATATTTTTTTGTATATTTGCTTACCTTGAAAATAACGCAGATATGTTAATGCCCCATTTATAAACATAATTAATTCACTCAAGTACATATGAACTATGGCGTAAATTACACCACCAAATATCATACAAAACGTGTACATTAATTTAAGAATAAATTTATTGATATCTCCGTATATCCACTCGTCTATAGTTATTCCAATTGAACATACTAACCAAATCATGGCAAGAAAACGATTTATTTTAATTTTAGTTTTAATAGTTGCATCAGTATTTTGTAAAAAGAGACGTTCCTTTCGGTCAAACTTCAGTGCAAATGAGCCAATAGTGCTACCAAGTCGACAAAAGTAGTAGACCAGTGTGTATAAGCGATTGCTTAGCATTTTGAATTTGTGAGCTGTGCCAGTGAATACAAAGGCTGAAGATATGATCAGTCTGAAAGCTGGATATCGTTTGACCTGTTAAGTATGTTTTTAATAGAAACCGTATGACGTATATAAAAAATTTGCAACCATTTTAAAGGATGTCGCAATCAAACAAAATATGCTTATACAATAGACTCTATAAAGGGAATAGCAGATATTAATATGCTTATATTTTTCAAATTATATCAATAAATATAATTCGATAAAGCTTAATTTAAGCTCTCTCTACAGTTGGAAAAACATTCTACAGTTTTCAAGAACTGGATGATTCTAAAGCAAATGAAAACAAAATAATGCTACTTTCGTTGGATACTTTTGCGAGCATTTTTAGTCAAAGTATTTTAATGTGTACCTTACATGTAAATATATGTTTATAAAAAAATTATGTCAAGAAGCCCCAATAAATATAAACTGTATACAACTTTGTCAAAACATGGCTATGTTAATAAATCTTTGTAATTTTTCTACTGGCAGACAAGTTTATGCTTAAATGTTAGACATAATATGAATATTTATGCTATTTTATGTCATTCTCATCTTTTATAATCTAAGCTGAAAATAACTTTTATGCATGACATAATGCAGATAAAAAGTATATAAAGCTTGCATTAGTTTTGCCATCAGACGTCATCATCAAGCCACACGTAATGTCTGAATTGATCCATAACTTAAATAACTTTACTTATGAAATAAAAATATATGAGAAGTATGTTTTCGTTTAAACTGTTTTAAAACTATACACGCCGAAGATACTTGCTCGATTATTGGATTTTTAAAAATTTAATTTCTGCTGTTAAACTAAATTCTATGTCGATCAGAATTAAATATGTAGTTTATCCGATCTTCCGATAAAAAACAAGTGATGTCTTGTATTATTTTTATTCTTATGGTGAACTTGCATGTAGAATGCGAGTAATGCTCTTCTGCTATCCTAATTTGATTTATATGTGCTTCACAGTCACTCAATCCGTTACCGACTTTTTCTATGATCTCTTTAATGATGTTAATATTTGATTACGTGAACATGTAAAATTGTTTATGAATGAACACGAAAATGTTGAGATTACATATTGTAAAAAATGCTTCGCTATATTTTCTCCAAGAACATTTTAACTGCTTTAAATATTAATTTATTCTTCAATTTTCATATAAATTGCTAATTTGATTCTTATACATTTACTGTTCAGATATACATACTTCAATATTTCAATTGATTTAATGACATTAAGGTGCCTTCTGTGAAACAACATTCAAGGATTCAGCTTCAGCAGCTAAAGCACCTTCTCCAGAAGTTTCAGACTGAGCAGAGTTGATAACGGAAGCAGACAGAGCACCACCCAAATTGGCTGCCAATGTATCCAATGCAACACCCTCATTTTCAACGTCAACAACGTTAATAGTTGATGTAGCTCCGGATGGCTTGTCAGCAATGGCGACCTGGGTGATTTCTTCATTTTGGCTGCCTGAAGCAAGAACTCCGGACATGGATTGGAGGTAGGCAGGGCCATCTGAGTTGCCAGCTGCGGTTTCGATAAGTGCTTGACTGGCAGAAGCTTGACCGGATGCGGCAGCTGCAGCAGCGGCTGAAACCTCAAGATCGATAGATGGGCTTGGAATACTTGGGGATCCTATACAAACAAAGGAACAAAAAATAATTAAAAAATTAGTACAAAGTTAAAATCAGTTACAAATTATATACCACTGTACATAAAATATATATTCAACTTACCCCAACCGGAAGAACGATTGATTGAGTTGGCAGATGCAACTGCAACAACGGCAATAAGGACAATGAAGGACTTCATGGTGGTTGGATTTAGAGGTTTTCCGTAAGAAAATATTGAGTGGGGAGACTTGGCTGGGTTTGATGTTAGCTTATCAAGTTTAAAGAGTTGAATGATGATTTTCTCAAACGATTCCCTGGGTTTTTACACAAATTGGCTGGGTTGGGGTACATTAATTTTCATATTGAAGGATTATTTATGAATAAAATAGCATTTGAAAAGTGTGCTTTGCGTACATGTATGTGTGTATTAGGGCGATTTTTCACCAATAATTCTGAAAAGGGATAAGTTTAGAGTTGTTTAGTATGCACATGCAATGGGAAAGATATTAGGGCTTCTTTATGTCTAGACTTGGATTATACTTTGTAAAAATTGTGCACTAAAATGCATAGAACGAAGGTAAAATAAAGCTAGAATGATAAGGAGCTTAGTTCATTAAGATGCATTGTTTTCAGATAAGAAAAATATATCGGCAAAACGTTTTGTTTAGCATGTTGATGCCCTAAAATATGTGGATGCTTTGCATTTCGGATACCAAGAAATTTCTCAAAGGATTAACAAATTGGTTAGTACTAGATTTTCTGGTTTGGTATGTCATGTTAATAAAACATTGTAGAGCAAAGACAAGCTTGTGGAAAAATGCAACGTATAATACAGAGAAGGGTTTAAAAAATATTCGAAGTATGCTTTCATATTTGTGATTTGTGTAAAATAAAATACATGATATAATAATGGATAGTGAGTTAGCTTTCGCAGACACAAAAAGAAAATACTTCATTTGGATTAACGAGGATACGACGAGGGTACTAAATCAGCTTGAGACATGAAAAATTGCGAAAAATATATTTTGATACGCTAATTACGAATATAATTACCAAAATCCAGAATGGGGACATCTGTTATTATGGGAAACAATGTAATGTAATGCATGTAATGCATCTTTTTATCGTAAACTTGTCTATTTTAAATTCGTTACATTTGATCGTTTTTCAAAATTCGAGTTGCATAAAGCTGATTTAGTATCCTGTTCATGTTCTCGTTAGTCATATTTTTGGAATACAAAGTTTTAAAATGGGAAGAAGCATATTTTAGGAAAGCATCTTCAAATCAGACTATTAGTTTGCGTTATAGTTATAACTTAATCCATGCTAAAAATTTGATGAAATGAAAATACACTAAATATTTTTAAGCATTTGGTAATATTTCATGTAATATTTTTCAAAGTTACATGTAAAATATAAGAAGCAATGTACAAGTTTAATGCAGCAAGTAACATAGTGTAAATAATTGGCAATACTGCTACGTATTTTGAAAGTTAAAAGTTCAAATCGCTGTATGGGACATGGCTAATTTGAATTACGATATTGTACATTATTTGTCATAATGAAGTTTAGGTGACTGGAAAATTATAAACTGGGCAAAGTACAATAACAAATATTTAGGTAACTCAATATCCAGATATGCCAAAAATTTGGTAATGATTAAAAGTACAGTTATGTATATTCTATAAACATGTGTAACTTAAAAAGTCTCCAAATGACTTGAATATGATTTTTGATAGCAAAACCTTGACTATGGAATGTTCTATGAGAACGTTTACCTTAAGGTAAAAACATTATACAAATTTAAACCAGTTTTTATAATGCTACATATATATATTATTTTATTTAAGATGACATAAGATTTGCAGCAATTCCAAAGATTTTTGTAATTCCTAATGTTTTAAATGTTATGCATAAGCTCGTGTAGATGAAATGCTATGAAAAATTTACTATATTTCAAAGTGATGCTAAATTTAATATCAGTGTTGGTCAATGAGGTAATTTAACTTGCAATTTTATATTTATTCAAAATACGCCTTATGGATTTAAAATTGTCTTATAATGACACATATTTTTTAATGCTTAAAATTCTAGCAAAATTCTACCAAAGATATTATTTCAAGGCTTAGCCATTCCTAAACTAGTAGCAATAGGAATAACCTGAATAGTAGAGTCTCCTGCAGCAGCGGAAGCACCTTCTCCATTAGCTGCACCCCATCCAGATTGTTGGTTGCTGATGCTTAAACCAAGGGCATCAAGAGACTGTCCTTCAATACCTTCAGCAAGCTGGGAAACGGAAATGATATTCAAGCTGCTAGCAGATTGGTC
>JAQFXM010002609.1:0-23908 GCA_034693345.1 Entomobrya multifasciata
GCTCTCATTAATACGTCAGCACAAAGAGGTAGAGATATGCCAATAATAACTGAAAACTTTGTAATAATGCAACTTACTTGCAACTTACCTAACTTTGGAACAGTGAAACCTGGAATTGGAAATAAGTACTAAAGCCCACAGAGTAAAAGTTTTCCCTATCATTTAACATAACTAAACTTATAAAAGCTGTATTATATGATCAATGTTTTGCACGTTTCATTAGTGTGTACATTTTCATAGAGCGAATAAAATTTGTAAAACCTTTTAAATTGCTGCCCCTTTGTTCAAAAATTAATACAGGTGAAAATGTAAACATGTAATTTCTGAACAAAATATAAAATGACAATGCAGGAAAATAGTTGCTTGTTTTTTTTAATAAAAGGGCCATTAAAACTTTTTTCTTAAGACAGATTAAAATCATTTTAATATTAGTAGGGCCATTAAAATAATTTTAAGTAGTAAAAAGGGCAGGCTTAAAAGTACAAAGTGTTTCTTTCTTTTAAAATAATTTCGGGGAAATGAATGAGAAATACTACGAAATTAGAAATATTTGTCACGCAATATATTATTTTTTATGCAAAATAACATGTTTTTGTATTTTTACCAGCTCAAGAGGCGTGCAGGGTCATAAATTGTAGTTCTACATTCTACATTATAGGCAGTCTTACATTTTTTAAACATGCTAATTGATTGGTAAACATTACTAAATTTAACTGTAAATATAATATACTAGCCCATAATAGCATTTCTCTTGTATTTATACCTATATGTATTTTTTCGGGCGCATTTAACTTTGCAATTCGCGTACATTGAGACGAGACGTAAGATACTTTTTTCCAGCATAGTAAAGTTTTGAAAAATATTAATGGTAGATTTGATTTAAAGTATCTTTCCAATTAAAACATAAAATGAAGTTTTCAATTCGGCCCTCAAGTTTTTATTGTATTCAAATAATATTTTGCATGAATACTGTATTATTTGATCAGATTTCCTCATTCATTGTGTTACCAGAACTCTTTGGAATTGGAACATTTGAATCCAATTGTGTTGTTAATGTCATCTCAGAAAACAATACGATAGATGAAAACATTCCCGTATTCAACACTTTCAATAACTTTCAGGATTACACCTGGACATTTTATGAAGTGGACAAGCTAGATACAGTTCCAGTTCCCACATTTGGTGAACATTACGAAGATGAAGAATTTACAAAGGCCCATGGCATGGTCTCCATCTCAAAATACCGAGAAAGTTCTTGCCTTCTCTTTATTTTGCAAACTAAATACATTTATTCCACAATGCAAGCAATGAGCAAGTCGGGATATGGATCATCCGACCTGGCTCTATATTTTATCAATATTCAAGATCCGACAAGTGACATTGCAAAAATATTCAAAAACGGTTTACTAGATACTATAGAAAATTATGAGTGGCAGTGGCAGGCACCGTTCTCTGCCGACGTGATACTATTCTGGATGTCAGAACCAAAATCAAAGCATGATGTCCAACTAGCTGTATATTGCTATCAATGTCCAATGTCGCTGGGGAAGCTGCATTTCTTACCTACTTATCAGCAATCAGAAGATGGACTAGAAATTTTTTCCTACTTGAAACATCACTGCAAAATATGGAATCGTGTGACTTTTCATGGTTCTCAGGCTGCTGTCAATTTTCAGTTTCTCGATCCTAATAGCATGTATGAAAACGACAATAATTTTCTCATCGATTGCTTGCAAGTCAGTTGGATGATGGAAAGATGTCCAAACGGCCCAACTGTCGCTTTGCAAATCGCTATTATGCAGCGGAATATAACCATAAGAATTATAAAACGTCATGCTTACTGGTCACCGGATCAATGGAACCTGAGAGTACAATCATCTAATCTAATACCAATACTTAATGTGTTACGAACTTGGCTAGGGTCAAAGATTTCAGTCGCACATGAAGAAATGCCTAAGTTTATATACTGCAGACAACTAACTGAAATATTTCCAAAGAAAACTTGGAGGATTTATACTGCAGTTTTTGAACGTTCGGTGTGGTACAGCTTTATAATAATTTTCGGAATTGTTGGAATAATTTATAAAAGAAGCCAAGCATTTTTTCATTCAAATCGTATAAAACGTCGGGTAAAGGAGCATGCAAAAATAATTGTCACCACCTATTTCGTTGGAATTATGATTTTAACTTCAATTTATTTTGCAGCAATTTCCCCCAAATTTCTTTTTATTGAGTCAGGTGAAAACATGAACCTATCCCCCCAAAAATTATTCAAAAAGGGTTACAGATTACATTTGGGAATTGATTCTACTTCACAAGAGTTCAATTTTCTCATTTATATTTTGCCAAGTCACTTCATTCAAAGAATCAAGAACCTTTTTAAGGTTGATCACCTAAATGATATATTTTACCATCCTTCCTTAACAGATTATAAATTTCCTTCTTGGTTTCCAGAAAAAATTAATGATATGATTAAGAATCGGCTAGTGATAATAATATCCAGTCTGGACTTTCACAATGTATTACATAGTTTATTTTACAGTATTTTGGAAAGCGGTGGTCGTGGGGTTTCGATACAAAACAGGTATATATGCAACAGTGGAATACCTCCCTTTGTAGGTCCAATAAAAAACCAATGGAATTTTTGGGGGAGGTTCTCTAGTGAACTGCATTCTTCATTTCGGGCTTTAGTAGAAGCAGGAATTACTAATCAAATCCATCATTGGATAAGCTACTCGAAAGGAGCTCGGGGAAAGTTAGATTCAAAACTTGTGGATAGTCTATTAATTAGACCATCACCACTGGCTATGGATTCTCTGTTGGGGTCTGTTTTCAAGGCGTATATTTTTATATGTTTTTGGATTTTTGTAGGATCTTTGCTTTCATTCGTTTGCTTCGCACCAAAAAATAGTAAATTAAGCTACCTCCTCAAACCACTGAAGCGAAGAAAAGTGGAAGAAGATTTTGTTGAAGAAGAAATGCAAATTTGTGTTGAAAGTAATCTTACTGAGCAAACAACTTTACAAAATGACAAAGAAGTGGTTGAAAAGCAGAGTGACGATGAAGCAGCTGAAGTGAAAGACGACGATAAAGAGGTGCCTTGTATGCAGGGATAATATTGGTGTCATCTTATATCGAGCTAAATTTATAAATAAGCCAATAATACCTGTTAACTATTAGCACTTGTATATAAAAGTGGGACGTCTCACAATGCCCCAAAAATTACTTGTAAATGGAAATAGTATGGAAATACTTCATAACAATTTATCTTATAAATTATACGTTGTAATTATGACTTATTCTGGATAGATATCCACTTTATTATAAAATTGCTTTCATATCCAGCTTTCTCCAGACTTTGTGATAAGCCACCGTTGCTTTCACGAAGCAATACTGACGCCACCTTTGTGAAATTCTGTGTATAACACAGAACCGGTGAAAGTAAACCATCATCTGTTTTCTGCTTAGATGATGTTTGAAGTAGCATAACCTAGAGCGTAACAAGTGTTTTAAATACTGTATATCGTGTATTATTATTATTATTAAATAGAATGATAATAAAATCTTTAAAAAAACTATGTATAAATATGTCGTATATTTTTTCAAGTGCAAATCTAGTTTTGATTTGATTGCATAAATGGTTAGGTTATATACTATGATCAAAATTGGCATGCATTCCAACTTTTAAAAGTTTAACGACCATTATAATCATAATTCAATTAGTGTAATTCCCTCGGAAAAAAGATCCAGAAACCAAATTAGAATCGCCAGAATAAAATATTATGTGAAAATGCACGGTGCACAGGAACTAAGGCACCTATGTCATGTTCCATACTAATTGAGCCAGACCCTGGAAACAGCATTTAGCTTATCATAAAAATAATCTCAAACTAAACAAACCACATTAATGGGGTAACTTGAGAATGAGACTGATTGTTTAGAAGAAAATCCATTTTGAGGAAATCGAAGGTACATAAAATGCAGTTCTCATTCGGTTTTTCGACCTGTGTTTTTATTGCAGTGCTCATCACCTGCCACAAGTTCTCATCAAGTGAAGCAAATGATGTAGACCCCGACACTAAACATGCTCGCATAACACGCTTAGGAGAAAGCCCCATTGGATCTCAATATCGAGAGCGAAGAAGCAAAGTAATATTTGGTCACGCAAGGACACTATAAGTTTGTTATTGTCACGCAAATATAAAACAAAAAACGATAATTTTCATCCAACAGTGCACAATTTTGGTTTGCATGATAAACTATTAGAATGATGACTTGTCCACAAACAAACTTGATGATAATAATGACGAGGAGGAAAATGATGACCAATCGGAAAAAGGTGACGATAATGAGGATGATGGTAATGACAGCGATGATGAAGAAGATGACGAAGACGAGGAGGAAGATAACAAACAGGATGAGCTTACAAGGAAAAAACTACATGAAAACTTGGCCTTTCTCAAAGGTGCCAAGAAATCATTGAAAATTTACTCCGAAGAAGAAGAAAGTCCTCTTGACAGATTAGTAACCGAGTCCTCTGATCTGGCAAAAGAAGTTAGCACCGTGTTCCGCAAACTTGCCAAACGTGAAGCTGAACTGACCAATGAAATGGAACATTTAAAGAATGCGTTAGATGAAGCTGTGACCAATCTGAAAAAGACAATTGAACAAGAAGAAAAGGCAAAACAGCAGCAATCACAGAAGGAAGCTGGTAGTAACGATAAAAATGGTGGTAATGATAATGATAACAGATCAGAACAAAGAGACACGCAAACATTAAAACGTCAGCGTAGGAATTTTGATTACAATAGTAAGTGAAACAAGGTCATGGTATTATCAAAGTTTTAAAGATTTTTGAATAATTAAAATATGCTTGGATTGCTTATGTAGGACATCCGTACAGAGCATGTGTATCCCTTGAGCCTATGATGCATCCAGATGCAGAGCACCATCACAATCCCCATTTGCCTCGACCCCCACCCCCTCCTGGAGTAAGTGTTCAAGAATACATGCCCTCCCGTAACTTTCCTCAAGCACAACACGAATCAGAATACAGCAATACTCAGCAACAGTATAGTTATCAGCAGCAGCCACCAGTCCAACGTCCACCCCCGCAATCCGCCAATTCTCAAGCCAAACCTATTGGTGAAGTGGAAATCAAAACTATTACTCAAAAACAACCAGGTGGATACAAAGAAAGTCGGACTTATACTCAAGTTGTTACTAATAATCAACAAGGGAGTAACCAACAAGGAAATCTTGCTCCTCCATCGCGTGCTCTTCCAATGACATCCCAATCGTTATCCCAATTCCAGAACCAACAGCAGCAGCAATTCCAGTCCCGTTCTGGATCTAATGCAGAGGGTGTTGACCTCAGTGAAGTATATTGGCTAAAATTAGACCCCACCAGAAGACAGGAAGCGTTACACGATAAATTAGACACTCTCCTCAAACGGAAGCAAAACGCTGGGAAAGATGTACTCCTTGTACCTGTTGACCACGGCTTCCAGTCCCCCGATGAAGTTCGAGACAGTTTTCTCCGATCAGTTAGAGTGCGTCCTAAAGCACTATCCAACAAATTGTTTAGAAAATTGAGGAGTCTTCAAGTTCACATACTTTAAAGACAAAAAAGCATAAAATATACCTGAAAAGCAGAGAAACTGTTAAAAAAGAAGAGTTATTAGATAAAAAGTGAACAAAGTAGTATAATAGACCATTTAATATCATAAAATAAATTTAATTTAATGATTGTACTAAGTAATCAGTTTACACAATAAATTTCTAACAATTGTAGCACAAAAATTAACAGCTTACCAGTTTTAATTTCATATTTTTTTGTACACGAAAATGTAACAATGCTTGCGCAAGAATGCCCAATGTAAAAATGGTTGCACGCCAAGTTGAACAAAGACCTCCAAATGTTCACAAAACCCCAAAACTCTAAGCACGCCATTCAAACCAGATCTGTGATACATTACCCCTTTTTTCATCTCTTCATTTTTATCCATGTCAGTCAAGTCAGGTATCTCTCCTGCCTGCCTTTCTATCTGTTTTGCCTTGTGTTGTTTCATTTTTATGTTTTGCTTGTTGTGCGTGTATACACTTTACATACACGACAACGACATACGGTTTCTCTTCTTCACATACTTTACCTACAAAAAAACTACAAACTACAACAGACCGAACAGAACAGACAGACGACGAGATAGATGAAAAAGACCACAAAATACATCCATTTACTTTACTTTACAAACACATCATCATCATAATCATCAGCAGGCGGACGAACACCATTCCATAAGGTGCATGTAGTAATTTTCTGTCTAGATTTTTGTTCTTTTCTACTCTTCTGCAACCCTTTTTCCCTTCTTTACTAAATTTTTCAAGAAGAATAGAAGAGCTAAAGAATAAAAAGTGTATTCATTTTCATGTTAAATATTTTATAGACAAGTACAGAGAATGGACTGGTGTTTTTTTGGATGTGAAATGTGAAAGGTAAAAATATGGGAAATTACTTGGTTTTGCTGACTGAGTAGAGTGAATCATCTTCGTCATTCAAAACATAACAATAAGAAGATAGACAAGGTATAGGTTCATTAGTGTCCTGCTGCCTAATAGACTAGAAAAACAGTGCGGTTTCTGTGTAGGTACACCCACCCACATATTAATATTTAGTGGACGAAGTTGTGTAGTAAAAAATGATTATGATGATGAAATGATGAAATTAGATCAAATCAGTTAAAAAGGAAAATTAACTGTGTTTTTGGTGGGTAATGTGCGGTTTATATCTTCCAAGACGGTACGGGGTACGCTGAAGAAGTTGGATGGTTGTCTTGTTGTCCATCCATCATAACAAGTTGTGTCAGAAAAGTCAATGTAATGTTCACTGTTCCGTGCATCCATATCACACGCACAGCAGCGTTCACAGTTCACACCTGACCGAGAAAGATTTCGTCTGATAAGCAAGTAATGATATCGGAAACGACGGAAGTTAACGAGTGTAATAAAAGTGGATGGACATTTTAATTTGCAATGTTATAACTTTACTTTCACTTGTAAAGAAAAACAAGTTGTGGCCATTGCTGTTTTAGAAAATCTGGAGAAATACTTGACGTACGTGTCAATTGGAGTGCAGTGGTGTAAATTTGACAGTTTGTTGAAAGAATAAGAATTTTATAGCTGGAATATCAAATCTGGTGAATACGATGGAATACTTATCAGTAAGATAAGTAGGCAGCATGTTATCTTTTGGTATGTAAAATGTAAAGTATATAAGATGTCTTAGTTTGATTATTCTTTTATCTTTCTTTGGCTAATTGGTTTTGTATTGATTTTGTTTGTATTTTTCTGTGTTTGCAGAGATTTTCAAGGTACATTAAATTTTTGCGTCGTTGGCTCAGTGTGGATTGTGGATATTGATATTGAGAAGAAGGCAGTTGTACAAATTTTCCAGATGTTACAAACTTGTAAATTCTTTTATGCATGGCTAAAAGTTGGAACTGGAAAATCTGGAGAAAATTGAAGTGAATTTTACTTGTTTTCTTTGTGTGATTAAATTTTAATTGACCTGTGAAGAGAAAGTGGAGTTCTTTTTAAAGATGTTATCGTGCAATAAAAATGAGTGATGGGAGTTGATGTAACGTGGTCACTTCTGAACAATCTGTTTATGTTTTGTTAAATGACACTAGTTTTGTAAATGTAACACAATAGCTCACATTCTTTTATACGGTATATACCACATCATATTTTTATTAATTTCCAAGTTTTAAATCACTTTTGATTGCTGTACCACACCTACACTTTTAAAGAAGGTAAGTCACTAAGCTTTTTAATCAGTTTGATGTTCAAAATTAGGCGTTTTCAAATTTATCTGTGTTTACTGTCTACCGAGTGGGGTTTGTCATTTGTTTTGGTGTGAAAATACTAACCATAACTTTAATATTGTGTTAACGTTTGATTTTAGACTCAAAATGGAAGTCGCTAACACAATTAAGCAAGTTATCAACGATGCTGTGGAGAGAGGTGAGTTGTTTAGTGGTGTTTTTATTGAATTATTGATTTAGTTTTCATTTGATTGTCAGGCTTGTGTTTTGCTAGTGAAAAGGGGACTTATTATAAAGGAAGGATATTTTCTAATGTTTAATTTTTAAATTGTAGTGAGGATGCCCGCACCACTGAGATTACGTGATCTAATACGTATGATAAGAGCAGCAAGAACTGCAGCGGAAGAGCGAGAAGTTGTCAACAGAGAATGTGCAAGTATCAGGAACACATTTAGGGAAGAAGACACCGTGTGGCGATGCCGATCAGTTGCCAAACTTTTATACATCCACATGCTCGGTTACCCTGCTCACTTTGGGCAGTTGGAATGTCTCAAACTAATCGCCTCTCCAAGGTTTACTGATAAACGGATTGGCTATCTCGGTGCCATGCTTCTGCTTGATGAAAGACAGGATACACATCTTCTAATTACCAATGTGCTTAAAAAGTAAGTTCATCAAAATTATTAACATGTAAATTCATGCATAATTTCTCAAATACTTTACTTTTTATCATCTCCTTGTTTTTCAATTTTTAGTGACCTAAATTCTGATGCTCAGTTTGTTGTCGGGCTGGCATTATGTACATTAGGAACTATTGCATCTGTGGAGATGTCCAGGGATCTTGCCCCCGAAGTTGAAAAGCTTTTAAAATCTAGCAATGCATATTTGAGGAAAAAAGCGGCATTGTGTGCATTTAGAATTGTGCGCAAGGTTCCTGAGCTGATGGAGATGTTCCTACCTGCTTGTAGAACGCTGATAGCAGAGAAGAATCATGCAGTCCTTATCACAGCCGTTACGCTTGTTACTGAAATGTGTGAAAGGTCACCAGACACATTTAACTATTTCAAAAAGGTAATATTTAATTATTAATTAGTTACAAGTACCTACCTACTTTCTACATTTTCACCATGTATTGATTGATTCACTTTTCGTCACACAAATATAAAAATTAACTCCATCACTATCAGCAGCATCATCATTGTAGTCTTTAACATAATGATTTATGATCTTAATCAATGATAATGATAACACACCTCTCTTGATTACCACAAACAAATTAAAATACTAGTGTTGGTTAATTTTTTCGTTAATTGAACACACACGTTACAAGTTACGTTACTTTTAACACACTCTTGTACCGCTAGTTGTAGATTTTTGTTCACTTACGTATGTGTGTTGTCTTTGTTTCTCTGTGTTGTGCATACATTTGCGAAGGATCCTGAGAACTGGGAGGTAAGATGTTAATAAAATGTAGTTGTCAATTTGAATGAAAGTAGTTTGGAAGGTAGTATTTGTAAATAATAGGTTTAATTGCATTGCTGATTTAGAATTTAGTACTGCATGCACAAAAATGTTTAAATGCTACGCTGTTTTGTGTATCATATATTTTGTGTCTTGAAATAGTTTTGTTATATTTCTAAAATTTCAACGTTGTTGGTCGTTTCAGATGATACCGACCCTGGTTAGAACCATGAAGACGCTAATTCTATCAGGATACTCACCTGAGCACGATGTATCTGGGGTGAGCGATCCATTCCTTCAAGTAAAATTGCTTAGGTTGCTTCGCGTACTAGGAAGAGGTGATCACGAGGCTGCAGAGGCAATGAACGACCTTCTTGCTCAGGTACAATAATATATCTTGAATTACCTTTATTACCCTTTGATTTTTGTGAAGTCACTTACTGGATAAAGCTGACCCAAGCTTGGAAGTAATACATTAATATTGGGAATTTAGGTGGCGACAAATACGGAAACAAGTAAAAATGTAGGCAACGCTATACTTTACGAGACTGTGCATGCCATCATGGATGTACAATCAGAGTCTGGCCTTCGAGTTCTAGCTGTGAACATTCTGGGTCGCTTTTTGCTCAACTCAGACAAAAATATTCGATATGTTGCATTAACTACGTTACAAAAAACTGTGCAGCTTGATCAAAATGCAGTGCAGAGACATCGATCTACGGTTTTAGACTGTTTGAAGGTATGACACCATTTTAATTTTATAATATTGATCAGGATCAGTTAAATCTTTGAAGAAGTTATTGAGAAAACTTTATTTGTTAAGGACCCTGACGTGAGTATTCGTCGTCGTGCTATGGAACTCTGCTTCCAGCTGGTCACGGAATCAAATCTTGAAGTGATGACAAGAGAACTGCTTCAATTTCTGGGAAGAACAGAACCAGATATTAAGTCGATTTGTGCATCAAACTTGGTGTCTATTGCAGAGCGAAATTCACCCAATCCTTCATGGCATTTCCACACTTTATTTGAAATATTGCAAGCGGTTAGTGATTAGTGATCAGTTCACCTGTGCAAAACTTACACTAGTTTCTTTTATTATCACATAAAATTTTTGTCATTTATTGTACATAGGCTGGAAATTACGTGCGTGAGGATGTAGTGTCTTCAACCATTCAGTTAATATCCGATACCGCTTCGATTCAAGCAGATGCAGTGGCGTGCCTTTGGGAAGCCACAAGAAACGTTAAAAGTATCGAGGATTATCAGCCTCTTGTCCAGGTATTTAATAGCATATTATGTTTTTCGCTGCTGTTGTATTTTTAAAATCGGTGAAATTCTAATATTTTGTGGATTTGATCGTAGGTGTGCTGTTGGTGCGTGGGAGAATATGGAGATTACCTACTTAATGGCAGTTCAGAATTTGAAGTTTCCCAGGACCAAGTGCTGGATGGCTTCCAACAAATGTTGTGGTCTCCACATATAAGTCTGATAACTAGACAGTATTGTATTTTAGCATTGGAGAAACTATCTGCCAGAGTACCAGAATGCACTGACCGTATTAGGTAAGCTTGACATACGATAAGCAACTTCTTACGATTAATATGTACAAGTTTTTGGTTAATAATGTTGGAATTGGTGCACTACTACTTTCAGAACTATTGTAGCAGCATTTGGTTCGCATTTAAATGTTGACATGCAGCAAAGGGCGGTAGAATTTGGAGCTTTGTGTCGAAGTTACGACCATTTAAGGGGACCACTGTTAGAGAGAATGCCACCGATTCCAGTTGAACGTGAAGCAAGAAAAACTGTTGAAAATGGTGGGGATGATCAGGGTCAAGATGAACTGGGCGACTTGCTCCTGGGTGACTTACCTGGAGAAAGTTCAGGATCTGTGGTGGAGAGTCGCGGCAATGATTCGGTAAGTTATTTTGCTAGTTTTAAATATGTGTAGCATAATACAACATCATTTACATGTCATTTAACCATTGTTTAATTTTTCAGAATGCATTACTTGACCTTCTGGGTGGAATGGATCCAGGAGAGCATGACATTGTTCATGATGTCAACTCTTCCGGCAATCAGTCAATATTCAACCTAGGAAATACGTCCGCCATAAACAACAACATAATGAGCAATACTGGAGGCGGACTGGATTTATTAGACTTATTGGGTGGTGGCTCGTCTGAGACATCAACTATTCCTCCAAGCAGTGAAACACATCAGACTGGAACAGCATTGAATTCAACGAGTGCTTTGCCTTCATCCCTCTCCTCATCGTTCCCCAATTTATCAAATATGCCTTTATTTGCGACGGTACCTCCATCAGCGGTCAATGGAACTGTGTCAACCAGTACACAATATGAATTGATATCTGGTCAGTTCTTCCCCAGTTCGTTCTTCACATTGGGCAGGTCAGAGCAACTTGCTAGTCTTGCACAGAAAGTAGAACAGGATAGCATTATGGCAGGTAAAGAGAATATCTGTAACGTGATCTATCTATTCTTCAAATTCCAGTTCATAATGCGCATTAATGTGTGTTTATATATTTGAATTAGAGTATGGAAAGTCCATGTTAGCATATTCCGATGACGCTGTTTGGATAGTTTTTGTGCCACTTTTGGCTTACACAGCCGCTAATAGTATTGTGCTGCAGGTCAGAATCGGGAGTAGGAATCCATCACATCAAGTTACTGACTTTGTATTCCAAGCAGCAGTTCCTAAGGTAAGACGTGTTCAATTCTCAACTGCACAGCTTCTATATTTCCAGTTTTTTTCTAATTGGTATATTCTTATGCTGGGTTTCTAGACGTTACAACTAGCGTTAGACCCTCCCTCCGGCACGACAATCAACAAAGGAGATGTAATTACACAGAAAATTACCATCGGGAATCCTTCCAGAGTATGTCACAATGTTCTTTGCAGCTTGGTATTTATGATCCTAATTTCTAAACGTCGGTGATTGGTTTAATTATGAAATTTTTTGATTGTGATTTTCAGGTGGTGCTTAAAATGAAGCTTAAATTAACTTATACAGTAAATGGATCCTCCCAAGAGAAGCTTCATGAAGTTCATGATTTCCCAACAGACTTTGGATCTAGCTAGCTTTTGGCATTTTAAATCCGTCCTTTTTGCATTAATTATCACTTTAGAACTACTAACAATGTACGATTTTATTTTGGAATCATTTTAAAAAAGCTGTAAAAATCATTGTCTGATTATTAACTGCACTACTAACCTAAATCAGCTATATATATTAAATGCGTACCATGTGTACTAAAACGTAAATATTACTACATAAATGTTGGTAAATTCCAAAAAGTGCGTACTTGCAAAATTTGCAGAATGGAAAGTTATAGTTCTTTAAAAATTATTTACTGTTAGAGTAAAATTATATTATATGAATATATATTATGATATGAAACTGGTTGTGTACATTGTATAAAATCCAATATGAGAATAATATAATATTGCGTCGAAATAAGAAAAAAGTTGATCATATTCATATTCTTTAGCATTCAATTTTATTTCTTTTTATAAAACTTGATATAATTAATTACATTTCCTGTAAATACATATCTCATTCACTCACATAATGACGACAGATACGCTAATCTACAAAGAAATACTATAAGGATAAATATAACATAATTTAACTATTTTACAAACTGTTTGTTTGGCGGTAGGTACCATTTTATAATTACAAAACTATTCTGTACATTAAGAACAATTATAGAGCTGATGATCGGCCAAGACATATTTTCTACCTTGGACTATCTTACAACAATATAAATCAGCCTCGTCAAACTAGAATATATAAACAACCTTAATTATACAAGCACCCTCCCACTTAACATAATCGAACAGTAGAAAAAATTTCAACTCGACAACAATTAACCTCGATGTTTTTTGGAGAAAACGATATTTTGCGCAAACGATTCCTAAAACTATGTACTGCTTGTACATACATACCAACTTAACGAAAAAGGAAACAAAGCAATTTAATTTTGACAGTAGCAAAAGGACATAACCTACTCCTAAACCTAACTAGATTTTAAAATTGATTTTTAATCATTCTCAGTCCTTAGTACTTTTGATTACTTCAACTACTTCTATCATTCAATTACAGCGGCGGAGATGGGTCTCTTCCACATGTACGTTCCTGAGAGCCTGTCACATGCCAACTTGGCTTCAAACTCCGTATCAAACGCTACACGTGCATCTCCGGTAGGTTTTTGCATGTCATCATATCGTCTAATGATCCTATCCGGTGCTATCCTTATCTTTAGAATCTCTTCCAAATACTGCAAAATGTCGTCCATAGAAGCTTTATATGGAATATTTTCCAAGCCAATTACACAACCTACAAGAGACAGAGAGGCAAAAAAGAGAACGAAAAGTGTTAACAAAATAAACGGGGAATAAAGAGTGTGATGCATGCATAGAAAATACACAATAAGTTTGTTATTGGTTGAAGAAGCTAAACATATTATGTCGTCTATCTTCGTGAGCCTCTTGCTCACCTTTTTTGTTAAATAGTGCCATATCATCATCGTTAACGATTATCTGAGGATCGTCTTTCTTGTTGTTTTGATGATTGTTGTTGGGGCGGCCTCGGCCCATGCCATTTTGACCACGAAAATCATTCCGGGTGTTATTTGCACTGAAACGGCTCATTCTCTCATTCCCACCGGGGTTGGGGCCTCTTGGAGGCCTTCCTCCTTGGCCACCCATATTTGGTCTCACAGGTCCAGGTCCACTTTGTTGCTGAAGTGCTTGCTCGAAGATGTTCGGACTGCCAGTTGGAGTTGGGAATCTGGACATTCCAGCAGCAGCTGGAGCACCTCCACCACCGCCTCCGCCTCCTTGTCCTCTGAGTGGAGGAGGACCCAACAATCCTGGTCTTGGATTTCTGATGAAGTTATTAGGCTGCCCGAATTCACCAGCATTTCCACTGTTCGCTCCTCTTGTAGTATTACGGCTAGGAAGGAGCGACACTGAGATCTGACCTCTTCCGAATAACATGCCATCCTTGGTTGTGGCTCTTTTAGCTTTGTTGTTATCAGGAAACTCGCAAATGACTTGCCCACTGCATTGACCATCAGTATCGTACAAGATTCGGACATTCATTGGCGCCAGGCCAATGTCTGAGAAGAAATCAAACACGTCTCGCTCTGTGATGTTTGGCGGGGCACCTTTCATAATTACTGTTGTGGTTTCGTCATCCTGGAATAAATTACATAGTCACAGTCATTAATTAAGCTCAACCCCTTTTCGATCATGAACAATTAACTAAAAATTGCTATCAAATACTTACCAGGCCCAAATCAAGTTCGAAAATAGATTTGGTTTGGGAATCCTGAATCCCTCCAGTTTGTGCGGGTCCCCGATTATTACCAGGTCCCATACCACCAGGTCCACCAGAGGTTCTCGCCTTAGCCTTTTGTAGGTCATCAACATCACAACTCTCAACGACCAGTGTTGTGCCAAGTGGAGACCTAGCAATTGCATCAATAACTTGCTGTGCAATTTGAGCCGACTCAAACTGGATAAAAGCTGTGACAGAATGCCTATTTGTTGGAATGGGTGCAGCGATCAGGACAATATCTTGACATGGAGTTTCTTGGAGGTAGCGTGAAACCAGCTCTTGTTTAGTAATGGTGGGGGCAAGTCCCCTAATAGCAATACAACTTGATTGGGAAGCGTTGCTGAACCCTATAATATTTAAATGACACAATTATATAGACTGAAAGACCTAAATCCAAAAATGCAATGATTTGGGGCACAATGAGATTTTTCTCTGACTTTACTTACGGCTAGATCTATGATGACTGGATGAAGTATTAGAACCATGATGACTATTATGACGTTCAGATCTGTTATTGTGATGATGTTCTCTTTCCCTATCCCCACCTCCACCACCCCTACCCCGTCCTGCATTTTCCCTCTCCCTCTCTTCCTTTTCCCTGTCAATGTCCCTTTCAATTCTACTCTTATTCAATTTGTACTCCTGAGTCCATATCTCCATTGTAATGCCCTCAATCGTAATCGCTGAGCCCCTCAACTTTCTTCCGTTTGATCGAAATACTCTTGGGAACTCGGAAGCATTCTGTAACTTTAGGAAGGCCACGCCTTCATCGTACAACCTAACGACCCCATCGGACCCACCCATTACCTCAGCTCGGATAAATTCCTTGATTTCTCTGTAAGAAGCATCTGTAGGAATTCCTGTAAGTTTGGCTCCAGGCCATTCTTCTGTTGTAGTATTCATGCTGTTTGGAGTTGGAGAAGGTTCATGTTCCCTTTTGTTGCGACCACTTCGTGGATCAGAGGAGTCCTGTGAGCTTTTATCAGGACTTGAGTCACTTCGACTACGACGTTCAGGATCATTGCGCTTTTCACGGGAATCTCTACGTGAGGGCTTTCCAGCTCTGTCACGGGATCGACTTCGGCTATTCGAGCGACTCTTCCTTCGTCTACGCTCAGCAGTACGATCTCTGTCGCGGCTACGACTTCGACGACGCCCAGCTAACCTTTCACGACGTTCCCTTGACCGAGAACGACTTCTTTGCCTATCTCTCATGTTGGTATCTCTGTTATTAGGAACTATTTCTGCCCTACCAGACGGGATAGCACCAAATTCAAAACCACGTTTGTTGTTCCCCCCAAGATTATTATTACCCATGTTCCCACCATTATTACCCATGTGTCCAAATGGAGGGCGTGTATTTATATTCATGAGTTGGGGTCTATTACCCATGCCCATATGACCTGGTGGGTGATTAGTGGCTCCCACACCAGCCCCGTATGCATTATTGTTGTGCATTCCTGGAGATCCAAAGTTGTTGAGTCTGGGGCCTATTCCAGCACCTGACATTGATGGTGTATGACTATGACCAGTTTGGGGTACATTCGACTGGAGACCACTCAAACCACCATTACTCATTAAATTCAAGCGTGGAGGTGGATTGGAAAAGGGATTCATTGGGGGCGCAGATGCAGATTGTTGCTGTCCAGCAATGGACATAGTGGGATTCATGACATTCGAGGATAAGCCCATGACAGAAGCAGAATTCGGAGCAGTTGTTAAGCCAGCTAAAGGATTGGATTGAGCAGCAGCTGCTGCATTACTAGCTGAGAGTAGACTAGCTGGAAATGGTAAATTAACATTGGCCAAGGATGGAGGTGGGACCAAAAATGGATTTCCGTTTCCAAACGCAGACAAAGCGGCAGCAGCATTAGTGTTGTTTCCAAACGGTAACCCTGTGGCAGGTCCAGTTGAGTTCTGATTTTGCTGTTGGTGCTGATGCTGAGTGCTTGGAGAAGAATGAATTCCAGAATATGCTGACTGACCCATTCCTAACTGCTGCTGTTGTTGTGACTGACCGTGACTATGACCATGTCCGTGACCAAGAAAAGCATTAGCTCCTCCTAAAGTTGCCGATGGAATAGCTGTCATTGTACTGAATAAGAGAGCAGGATTTGAACTTAAATCAGCCTGTGCGCCACCAGTACCAGTATTAGAAGCCCCACTTGAGAGATTACCACCGGCGAAATTTCGGAGATAGTCGTTCGCCGCTGAGCCAGAGGAAGTAGGAGACATGGAGCTAGATACGGAATTATTTCCGGATTGATTATAACCGTGACGGTAATGATTATTTGTGGAAGAGGAAACTTGAGATGACAAGTGATGATGATTTGAAGGGGACGATCCACTACTATTACCCAAATGACTTGAAGAGGAGGACGTGAGGTGATGCTGTGGTTGAGGTTGCTGCTGCTGTTGTTGTTGTTGTGGACTGGGTCCACCCATGGGTCCAAGACGAGCTTGTTCAATGACCTGTTTTATCAAGGATAATGGAAACATTTAAATAAAAAAATTACCTATGCGTAAAATGTCAAACTCCGTTCTTTTCCTGGTCTAGTGTAGATCATCATAAAAATATTTACAAAAGAAATGTTCAGTTGAATACCATCGACCATTTATGCAAAAACCAATGGGAAACGTAGTTAATACTTGAAATGCTGCGTTGGTCGTTTTGATGTGAACGCGCAGGTAGTTTATAATGATTAATTCAAGGGAACTGGACTTACTATCATACTTGGGCAGAGAGAGTGCGTGTGTATAGTAAAGTTAAGGTAGTCTTTGTAACTCGTCGTTTATCACGTAAAAGTGTACAAAGTTTTGGAAACATATACAATAGGCACCACCACCACTACCAGATCTAAATGAAGGAGACTGCCTTTGGCAGATGCATTTAAAAACCCAAGAAATTGATAATCAACCGTATTATTATTTATTTTGGAAAGTAAAATCTTCATCATTAGTAGTTCCCGAATTGGCTTGGCAATCCGGCAAGCATGAGAATCCGGGAATCAGGGAATGGCAAAAATGCATTTGGTACGTACGGTGACTGAATAGCAAAAATGGAAACGAAAAAATGTTTTCAACTCAGGCAAAATATATTTGGAAAGCACTGCCCTTGGCCCTGATACACAGAACACTGACTGGCTTTTTATATTCTTATTTTTCGCAATTCGTTTTGTTTAAAAAATTTAATGGGTACAAATAATAGAAGTATCTCATATTTTTAATTTATCAGGACCGTAAAAGTGTTAGTAATCATGATTTTGAGATGATGTGGCTATAAACCCGATTGCCCGGCCCTACTATTCATTCACCACCGTTGATTTATGATTCCATTGACTTTTACACATGAAAAAAACAAAGTGCAATGTATGCATGGGAGTTTCAACATCATTAGTTTTCGGCAGCATGTCATGGGATTTCGCTACTATCAACTATTGGACTTGATTTGATGATATGGTGCCCGATTCGGTGCAATGCAAATCATGTACACGTGGCATGGATAATTCATTTTTCCATTGTGACTTTTGACTACAATGGAAATGGACTATGATATGCTGGTGGTTAGTTAGTTAGTAGTAAACACTACTAGCCTTTTCCCCATCTTCCATTGTTGCTTGCTATTGGTTGGAATTAGGGCTGTTGAACAAAATATTGGAAAGTTGGGGCATAGTGAGCAACATTGATTTTTGGTACTCTCTTTTCTAGTCAACTTGGACTTGACAATAGACAATGACAACGACAAAAGTCCAACATTTAGTTCACTGGTAACTGGTATCACCCATTAAATTAAGCTCAGATAAAGTACTGCATATGTACTCAAATCAATTTACAACTGTGCAACTTGTAACATGATGTTTTAGAAAACAATGAAGCTGCAACTTAGATTGATGATAACGAGACTTTTACTTTTGAAATACGGTACGGTTTACCATTTTGAAAAAAAGGATTAATACAGGTGCTGCCTGAGTGCAGACACAATCACAGAGAAATGGACTACTATGGCTAGAAAAATTGTACCCTGTCAATGAATTTTCTCGCAATTTCATACTCTGCACACAGTGAATTGCCTCTATGAAAAGGGAAGGTGCAAAAAAAGACAAGCACATGGTGGTAGCGAAATAGTTGTCCCAAATTATCAGCAGTCGCACGCTAGATTTAGGTACTTGAGTAAATAGTACTGCATATTCGATTGGAAAGTTTTTGTAACAAGATGACTGGTATAATATTATTCGTGATGCTGTTAGTACTGATTAACATGAAAGATATATGATTAATATATGAATTAAAGCAAACTTTCACTGACATCCAGCTCATGGTCACTAATTGGGGTGATGTGGTTAACTGTAAATTTTTTCATGCAAAATTTTTTCTCCACACGCAAACCATTCTCCAAGCCAGTTAACAGTAGCAGTCAATGAACAATTCGATTGAACTGCGGACAAACGCAGTCATTACTCTAGCAAAACTTATGTGCGATGGGATGATGAAGTGAAGTGATCATGAAGTTCAGGGAACCAAACCAGTGGTTGATATTGTGATAAAGACAAGAACAATACTTTGTTGCGTTGTGAGAGAATTCAGAAAATTGGTAGTATTGAAAATTAATTAGTAATACTCAAAAACGTGAAATTAGATTCTTTTCCTCGGGAGGAATTCGCTCATGATCCCCAAATACTGTTTATAAATGCAGCTTGACCTGGTGGGACATAATGACATGACATGATATTTACACGAACAAAATTGAGATATTTAGTACTAAAAGGGTGACCGGTCAGGTTTTAAAAATCAGGAATCACAGTAAGTATTCCAATTTTGACGGTGGTACAACGTACACTTGGACTTGCAACTAAAATTTATTTGACTTTAGAAACGAGTCTAGTTTTCCCCATTGTTTAATCGATATTGTTGACTAATACGCATGTATAAATCTGAAATCAAATCAGTTTTCATGACGGATGCATCAGATGCATGCAATATTTAAATACCTGTACCCTAGCATGCATGGAAAGGATTACAAAAAGAAGCTAATTACCTAATCAATTTATTTTGAACTCTTGAACTTAAATAAAACCAAAAAGTTATGAATGGAAGATAGTAATACAATCTTGGAGTAAAACAATTCATTGGAAACCAGTGAGGAGCAATACATCATTGTTGGAAAGTAAAAATATATATACATTGAAAATACACATGGAGAAAATTGAACTTTTCTGAATTATAGTAAATCTGCCGTTAATTAATGAAAAAGTCAACTTGAACCTGCCAATAATGCTAGACTTATTGCTAGCATTCTTGGAACCTGAGATTGATAATAGCAAACAAGCTATTAGTTCAAGAGGAAGCTGGAAATCACCGCCGGTGGCCAGGAAAGTCAGCCTGGTGAAAGTTTCAGCCGTGATCACGAATCATATTGATCATTTCTATTTAGCAACACTAAAAGGTTGTCAGCAAACTGGAATCTTTGGCAAAGTAAAGCGTATAAATTATACTACGAAGAAATGGATGAAAACGATGATTTAAGAAACAGATTTGGCAATGGTTATGATTACTACCCGCAATTTACTCTTTTCATCCACGGTAGTACAGCCTTCGACCAAAATGTTGCACGTTGTCCCAAAAATCATGCTGGCACGCTGATGTCTATTGGGACTGCGACTCCCTCAAACTAATTACTTTGTGTTGTAGCCGTCCAATTTTAATGAAAGATCATAGGATATAATATGATTTTGAAATTCTCTAAGAATTATCAAATATACATACATATATATAGGTATGTATGTTTTGTCTTAATATTGACGGCTTGACTTTAGTACTTTAAATGATTCTGATGTTATGGATTATTAGTTCAAGCCAAACAATGAGTTTGAACACCATCGGCCGTGTCAATTTAGGATCCACCAAGTGATTGACATTTTCCAGTGACCAACAATATAGAGAAATGAAAGAAAAATATGAAATAGCCCAAACGAGCTTTGCTGACAGTCGACTTTGCAAGTTACTACATTTTACATTTCCCAAGGTTTACCATTACCATACTTGATAATAATTGTTAAATTGGTATTCAACTTATGACTTGAGGTAATTAAAAATTATGATGATACACCCGCAGCAAAATCTTGACATTTGTACATAAAATGATAAATAGGATAAAATCTAAAAGTTAAAATTACGAAAATATGAATAGGCACCTTGTACATCTCGTTGCGTGAGCTAAGGAGTAAACTGACTCCAGAACCCTTGAGTGGTCGTCCATTGAGCCTCATAGCTTGTCTTGCATCTTCATCTGTGCTAAAAGCGATGAAAGCATCTCCTTCCGGTCCCCCGACGATATGAACACCTCCATCAGGAATGGACAATCCGTCGAAAAAATTACGAATATCAATGGAACTCGCCGTCAATGGCAAATTTTGGAGTCGGATAATAACACTCATTTTTACTAATGTACTTGTTCAGTTTCTTGCTTCTAATTTAACTAATGTGGCTACACACGATTTGATTGCTGTTGTTGTTGCTGCTGTTTTGTCTCGTGGCAAGATAATGGGCACTTAATTATTCCGGTGAGAACGGCGCTCCTGAAATAATGAATTCAACGTGACGAGGTTTCACATCTGATCTTATACTACGTTCAATTCAATTTCAACATTCAACTCCAACTTGGTTGCAGATTTCACTTGATGAATGGATCTTTTCAGCAGGACCTCAACAACGATGATAACCTACTTTTACGATGACTTTGATATGCTAAGCACGTGAGACGAGACGGATTGTAAGGAGAGTGAAGAATTTATGGAATTCTGATCGCCTAAAATGATAAACTGGTCTAAAATTCTAAAATGCTTTCACGTTACTTTCTACTCTTCTCATTTCTTTACGTTTGCACGAAAAATCTCAGCTATTTCGATAACCCAAAATAAGCAAGGAATGCGTAAAAGCTTTCTTTGTTTGTCTGAAATTCATAAACAAACAAAACTGTGAATCCTCACTGATCACTGGATTCAATTCTGAATTTGATGCTTTCACTCGAACAAAATGAGTCTAATTATGCTTTGTTACTACAGTAACGGCACTTTCGTCGAAATAGCCCGTGCCAACAGAAGACAGGAGGGTGTAGGTAGACGGAAATTTTTGAGCATGAATTTTGGAATTATTACAGAAGACATTACAGAGAATTACATATAATTGTTAAACTGTATTTTAGCTACGATTTGGGAAATAAGCAATGATCGTTAATAATGGAGGACCTTTCATTAAATTTTAAAATTAAAATTCTTAGTCTTCCTTCGACGAATGTGTGTATTGTAGTATGTATGGTATTGAGTATTGATTCAAGCTGGAATATAATTTCACTGCATTTGCATTGTATGATTGAATTGAATGATTACTTATGTAATTAAATGATATATTGTCAATTGACAATGGGAATTATTTATAGTCATACCATCCATTAGATAATGGCTTGAAATTTAAGTGCGTGACGTAATCTAACGAAGTAAAATTAAAACTGAAATGACTTGTGCAGCAGGGATGATGTTCAAGTAGACATCTCTTGTTTCGATTGGATTTTTTAAGATCACTGCATTGGATGTTAGGTCACAGTCACTGTAAATTCGCCATTGGAAAGTGAAAATAAAATATGAATGAAAATCAAATCTAATTACTGTTTATGACCCACTGCGCTTATCAAGTGGAAAATTAGGGGTTGAGGTCATTTATGTTTCATTTGAAGCTGTTGGAGCCCTTTCTTTGTTGCCTTTCTCAGCACAGCTGAAGAAAATGGATGATTAAATGTTCCGCAAACAAGGCTCAGCTCAGACCGGTCAAAACTAAAAGTGAAAGCAGTTTCCCTACAAATTGGGGATGTGGAATAGTGCATCACGTAGTTATATAATTTTGTAAATTGTAAAACTTTTTATACAGGGATGAAAGACAGTCATTGGGCCTTCTGATCCTCCAGAGTGTGTGGACCACTGGCTTTCATTCAAATTGATTAGATTTGATAATGTGAAACGAAACGAGCCTTTTTTCGGTTTTGGGTTGACCAGCAATTAAAATTTATTTCGATTTTTCACTCGATTGATTTGTTTGTGTTTACGATTAAATTAAATTGAGAGATAGGGAATGCCTTAATTGAAACAAAATATGATAATGACGATGAACAATGATTAAAATTATAAAGTTTCCTTCCTATTATTTTGTACCTACGTTATTATATTATTCATACAAATCAGCACTAATACAAACATTTACCAGCTAACACAAAATTATGATGCAATTTTTTTTGTATACATTTAAAAATTACAAACCCGTCCACTCCAAGTGGAATAATAGGTTGATCGTGTTGGTGTTGATGGTCGGGAACAATTTTGGATTTTTTTCGAAGAATTCTAAATTAACAAATTAATTACCGAGTTAAATTGATGATATTGGCCGTCGTCGATCAGTGCTGGTGATGTTGCAGTTGTGATGTTGTCGTTGATGATGCGGGGAAATGTATTTCAATTTCGGAAACCAAAATTAATTCTTCAAAATTGGCTTAATCATTAGATTTTTATCTTGATGTTTTACAAAACATATAATTACAGGTAATTTTGAATGAAAAGAACGCGACACAAACTATTCTTTCAAAGCTTTTGAAAATTACTGATAAATTGTGATCAGTGATTTGATGACGTATTTAATGAGTAATTAAGTAACTCCATGTTTGATGATTTTTTTGACGAAGTCTTCTGCAATTTTAAACTGTCAAATTAACTCCAAAAAATATGGCGGCTGCTGCGTAGATTTTTTTTACAAACATTTCATTGTCAGCTGTGAAGTTATCTACAAACGACACGCAGATGGAACAAACCGTAAAATATTTAGTAAAAAATAAATGTTTGTTTTTAATTATAATGTATACACCATTTAACCATTTACAATTAAATTACTAGAAATATCACAAAAAATTAAGTTTTAAAAAACAATAAGTTATTTTTTATTGTTGCTCAAATCGTTTTGGGCTAAAAAACGAGGTTGAAGTAAAAAAATGTATTTTGGGAAGATAGAGGAGAACAACAACAGGGAAATGTCGTAGCTGGGCTGGGCTTAGGAGAATCAATAAGGACGTTCAACAGCCAATGGGTGAGGAGGGAGCGAATATTTGAGTGGAATTTTGGTGGGGCACTGTGATATGAAGTGGTTGCATATTTGTGCTGCAATGCATTATGCATTTCAGTGCTGAGCTGAAGTGAGCATTGAACTATGAACATGTGTTTGG
>JAQFXM010002610.1:0-23902 GCA_034693345.1 Entomobrya multifasciata
TTTAATCAACGTAGCTACGAGCACATGCGACAAGTTTTTGAAGCGTATAAAGAAGTTTCAGGGGGAAAGGAAATAGAGGAACTCATCGAATCAGAGTTTTCTGGAAGTTTGCAGACTTGCTACTTTGCATTAGGTAAAAAAAATGATCATGAAATATTCAATATGCAGACTGAATATTTTACATACAGCCAGTGAAATGATTAAAACTGTATTAAAATATCATTTTTTGGTTATCATAGTTAAAATATTCCGCAACGTGACGGAGTTTTATGCTGAAAGGCTAAGAAATGCTATAAAAGGTGCCGGCACTGACGATGAAACGCTAATTCGAATTCTTGTCTTAAGATCTGAGGTAAATAAATCACACTGCAGTCAGGTATCTGTTGTCTAAATGTTGCGAGACATGATTTCATTTTTGTTTATCTTTGTGAAAGGTTGATCTCAAAGATGTCGTTGAACTGTACGAGACCAAATTCGGAAGCAATTTATCTGAAGACGTCTCAAGTGATACCAGTGGAGATTACAAACTAATTTTGGAAAGACTAGTTACTCCGTCTTCAACTGAGGCTGCAGTTGAAGAAGAAGAAATAACTGCCAAAGACGCTGGAGAGGGCGAAGAGGCGGTCGCCTCAGCAGCTGAAGGAGAAGAAACAGCTGCCGACGAAGCCGATGGAGAAGCTGCTGCTGAAGGGGAAGGTGATGGAGAGGAGAAAGCGGAGGATGGTGAAGTAGAAGCTACTGAAGTTCAGGAAAACGGCGATGCGGCGCCAGAGGATGAAGCCAAGGAAGATGCTGCTCCAGAGGAAGGTGGTGATGCAAATGCTGAGGATGCCCCAGCTGAAGATGCAGAAGCAGAGGCTGAAGGTGGGGAAGAGGCAACAAATGAAGCTGATGGTGAAGCAAAGGAGAGTGAGGAGGCGGCTCCTGAGGATGGAGAAGCTAAAGAAGATGGTGAAACTGCTGAGGCAACAGAAGAAGCAAGTGCTGATAGAGGAGATGAGGCTGCCGCTGCACCTGCCGAAGATGGTGGAGAGGGCGGAGATGCAGCTGGAAACGCAGATGCCGCTGCTGACGCAACTGATGGCACGCAAGAAGCTACGGATGTAGACGCTGGTGCAGGAGCTGAGTAAAAATTGCATTAATAATTCACCATGATGCTGTTCCAGTTGATTGATTGATAGTCATCCAGAAAAGGAAAGCAGTCTTCTTTGTAACAAATTATTCATATGTAAGTAAATACTATATGATATAGTCTACAATGTAGACTCTACATGATGATTAAAATATATATAGCGAAAGTGATGTCGATATTATTTCATATGCAGTGTAATCTTTTACAAAAATATGATGATACTGTTACCAATAATTTATCAAAAATATATAACTTACAATGTTATGCAGAATACAGAATGGCAATTTGGATGAGGACTTAAAATAGTGTATGAAAAAAATTCAATAACTTTAAACATTAGGTATACTTCAAAAAGCAATCAAAAAATTGCCTGTGCCACATAAATTGACATTTGAAAATTCAATACTTCAAAAAAGCTTGATTTAATGAAAGTGACGCAAAATTTCCCATATATTTGACTTGAAAATATTGAATTTAGAAAAGCGCTACAAACTAAATTAGTGAGGTGCATTCCACAAATTGTGTCTTATAAACTTAATCTGAATAATTAAACAATTATTGACGAATAATCTGGACGTGTGGTAGGATTCGCATTCAACTCTTTCACTTAACAATGTACTAGGAAATTCAATATTAACTCAAATTATAGAAATCGAAATGAGCACAGGATAGAGTTAAAACTGTAGTAGAAATCCAGTCAAAGTCAAGATTCAAGTTTAAGAAAAAGGTAGTTCAATGCATAGATAAATTATTCGTGTTGACATAATTCTTCCCATCCCACACTTCCAGAGACTGAATCAGCTTAACTTTGACATGTCAAATAGGTTGAATGATAACGTATGATGGCATATTACATGACTGATGGAAAATATTTTGAACCGTCTATAAAGTCGTCTGTATATTTGATATGCATACTTGAATTTGACTTGAAACGAATTGATAAATTGTTGTGGATGCGCATTCCGGAAAATAGTGGTAAAAAATCTTCCAACGAATTTTCGCTACTCCAAACTTGTAATTTAGAAAGTGAGACATATTGTAAGCTTACTTTGAAAACATGTAGATATTTATAATTTATGATCTACAATCAACTACATATGCTATGCTACAACTACAAGGGAAAGTCTAAAGAAAATGGGGGGTACGAGGAAAGTTTACAAGGAAAGTGCGCTTTTAATGACGAAACGCTTGAAGACATTTTGACATGTAGTTTGTTTTGCTTACTAAATCGCAATTTATGATCAATCAATGAGCTGTCTCCAAATATTTGACTAAAAAAAGGTATGACATTAAGTATGAAATATGTATGAAAACATGGTATAGTAAAAGTAAATTATTGTATTTTCTCCTCCACTTAAACTATGTAATACGTGTGTTTTTGTAGGTAGAGCAAAATATTCTTAGAAATATTGAAAATAAATAAAATCAATTCTATTGCTTTCTGTATACTGTATTTACTTCCGGTTTGTTTACAACTTTACTTTTATTAATTGGGTTATCATATCATCAGAGATATCATAGAGTTATAAGGATTTGTTTGCTGTTTTCACCCAACATTACTGAATTAAAAATTATGTTTTGTCGATTATTAATCATAAATATCTATACAATTCAAATCGAATCATTTCAATTTTCAAAATTAGACCTTCTGACTGAACGGGCGAAATCATTTTCCAGGCGACTTGGACCTGCATTCATACGCATATTGGAGGATGAACGCCTTTGACACATCTCGTCCTCTTCTTCTGTTAGAGTAAATCAAAATCCACAATTTAGGATAATTTTGTATTATTTACAGATTGTAATTTATACTTCACGTACCGAAAGATGGCTTCATTGAAACGAAAATTTCCATTGCTCTCAGATAAGTAAATAGTGTATTGAAATAAATTAATTTCGAGACACAAGCTGTGATCATTGCCCAGAAGATCATGTATGTGGCTCCATGCTCAATTCTGTTATTTTCGGCAACACTATTCTTCAACGCATCGTCTGGCTGCAGGCCCAATGACTCGAGAAATGAGGGATTGATGTACAGGCCTTCACAAAGCTTTTTGAGGAAAATGTATAATGCCCCTTCACTGAGATGTTGGTCTTTCATGTACTTATCCTTTTCCACCATTGCTACTATAGTATGACCAATGCCAAACAGGCACACCATAAGCACGATAACGTTTATGAAGTCTCGGACCTAAAATTTAAAAATAAAAGTGGATTTTGCAGTGATTGCTTTGAACATTTGATAAATTCAAGTATGAACATGGTTTTTAAATTACCAACCTGTAATAAGCATGAATAAAACTTGTCAAACGCAAATAAGCGCTTCCAGTAATTTGCTTCTCCAATCCAACAGAATGTGCCGTACATGAGGCTGAAAGTAATCAACACGACGGCAACTGCTTCCCCAGTTGGTGGAAGACTAAAGAGCTGGGAAGAACGACCTCCCAAATAAGTTCCACAAAGAGGGATAATGCAACCATAAATCACCAGATCACCCATCTGAAACACCGTAATATCGCGTCCATTTTGGAATCTCGGAGTATATGCATCCTTGGAACTATTTAGCAATTACTATAATTGGATTAATTACACTTACGATTATGTATATGGCGCTTAATATAGCATCACGGGTAGAGAGAGGCTGCTTGGGTGGGTTGTATTCTTCAACCATGATGATAACCGACGACTTCGATAAGTTATTTTTAGGTATGATTTTTAACACAGAGTGTAATGAATAGATCTTTGATGCAAAATATATGGGCTAAATAAAATCAGTAAACTTATGACATAAAATCCATAAAATACTGGACCATTTTATTGGAAAATGATTTATTTTGCTAAACTCAGAAAGAGAATACCATAACCAAAGTTTACATTACAGTTTCCACGCCAAATAAGTGTACATTTATGAGACAAGGGGCGTCCCTTGCAGTTGAAGAATGATCAAACCATACACGATGCATTGTGCAAGCATCTGTCAAAAGAATCATAAATGAACTTAATTCAACAAAAATTAAAAACAAAAATAATTATTTCGTTTCCTTATTCTCACCACTCCTACAAAACTATATGTGACTGTGAAAAAGTTTATTCCTTTTAATCCAATATCTGGGCAAGAAAACTCAGACAATAGCATTTGCACTGTAATGGAATTAGTACAATTTTCAGGGTATAGAATTTGTCTTTGAAGTAGGGCTTCTTTAAGCTGGCTTGCCTTTAAAAAAACGATAAAATATGGATATATTGCTGAATGGAAAAAAAAATATTAATTGCTGTTCGTGCTAAGATTTACTTCGTATTTTCAATTGTTTGGCACGATCAATTTTCATTTAAAATTAAGGTTTAATTTTTACTTCCCATAATTTCGTCATATATACCAAAAAAGCTTATGTCAAATGATTGGAGAACTTTACTTCTTTGTTGGCCTCTGCGCTGCCCCACATCGACAAGAGAAATCCAATCGCAGCATATACTGAAGTTATAACTGGTGCAGACGCTGACCATTTCATAGTGGTAATATCTTCTGATAAGTAAGGCACACTCCCCACAACAAACAAAAAAGTCGCATAGCTAGTGATGTGATTTATAGTTTGGTCAATCTTTTTTATGTGTAAGTATTTCTCCAATATCTGTAAAAACAAATAGCACAAGGCACAAACTAAGAAAATGTTGACATCCGACGAGCTATTTTATATGCTTAAACCTCGTGACAGCTTGTCTCTTCATTGACAATTGAATCTCGTAGGTCTTCACAAATCTGTTTCAAATACCATCCTAAAGCACACAAAAGAATCATGCTATTTTCACCAGCGACTTTCCAAAAACAATTGCTCAGGTTCAAAATACTGCTGCCGAATTGAATGAAACGAGAAATATCCACATTGTTTATCATCAAGTCATCATTTGTCAATAATTTCAACAAAAAGGTATCGAAAATTTCGTTTCCCCCGTCTTTTTTGCTTCTTGCAATGTAGTTAGACCAGAGTCGAATAATACCAAAAAACGTGAAGTAAATTAGTAGTATTTCAATGTATTTCTAAAAAAAAAGTCGTTACAAAAGTCAATTCGATTTCCAAAATGGATTATTATATTCAAGAACAGCTATAAAACTTACTTTGTGTCCCGCATTACCCCTGTGACAAGAATATTTGTCCTGTGCCATTTGTAGAAAATCCTGAAAGTATTTCCTTTTACATAGCACCATATAAGTGAAATGGAAGGTGAAAAATAGATCAATTACCACCTTCACCAATTCAACCATATGAAGTGGGTGAGATGAATTATGGTGTTTTTCAATGAGCAATGAATACAAAATCAAGGTGAAAGTAATTTGAATCATTGAAAATATAACTGTTACGATCTACATAGAATGGAACGTATATATTTCATAATTTTCTGAGTATATGCATTCATTTTTTAGAGACTTTAACTAGTTAATTCAATTTACAATACTTTTTGGGGCAGAAATTCCTCAAGTAAGCAGTATCCCTTTTTGTTAAACTTGTAACGGAATGGAATTATACAACAGAAGTAGTTTATGTCTAAGTATACCAAAATCCAAGTGAAAGCCGACGGATGGAATTTATTTTTCTGGGGAAGATTAGTTAGTTTTACATCCGAATTTCTCGGCGTTACACTACACATTCGAGTCTTATGTTGGCTCTCGTCCATTAACAGTTTTGGTAACTGAAATGATAGTCCTTTCGTGTCCCTCATTTCGAATTTGATTTATAAAACTGGTAATGTTATTTGAAAGTTGAGATTTTCAAGCTATCATAAAAGTGCAGTAATATTAGCACCCCACTAGGTCCAACAAATTATTGTTTGAAAAGAATGAGATAAAACAATAATTGGATGTAAATGCTCCAGTGTTAGCGTTTCGAAACAGGAATTCATAAATTTAAAATAGAATGACTGAATAAATGAATAATATCTGGTTACTTCCTGCCTAAGAGTCAGTTTTGAACTGAAGGAGAATTAGAGCATACACGACGCACTGTGCCATCATCTAAAGTTTTACAATAAATAGTAAAAAGTAATGTATAGTGTCAGCATTCCAAATTAAAATTGCTTAAAATAAATTAAGTTTCATAATGAACTTCTATTCTTACCACTCCCAAAAATTGGTACGTTGCCGTGAAAAACCTCCACCCCTTCAGTCCAATTGAATTTTTTGAAGAAAACTCTGTCAGGAGCGTTATGAAATTTGTATGCTCATCCAAAGTGCTAAGCTTTTCATCACTGTAAAACCCATTGCGTTTACTTCTCTGAAGAAGCATTTCTTCTTTCAAAACATCCAACTAGAAAATATTACGTTCTTTTAGTATTTGTTTTATTTTTTCCCACCCGGCTCTCATTGTTTTTTGTTCCACACCTTGTCATTAGCTGATGCACTACTGATCATGGTGGCCAAATAACAAACAGTGGTGTGAATCGTCTGAAGCACTAGGTATCCATTGAATTGACTTAGGTTCAACAATAATTTAGCAAAACATGGAACCGTCCCAATAACGTAATGGAGCAGTAATAAACCACACATTTTATTCATGACCTCATTTAACTGTTTAATATGCAGGTAGTCTTGAAGAATCTAGCATAATGGACATTTCATTATAATATACAAAAAATCCATCTTACATTAATATGTTTGAATGTAAAACAATTAGTTCTACCTCTGATGGCGTAATTCTTCCCGCAGCCACTGAAATTCTCAGGGATTCTAACAAGTTGCGCAAATACATTCCAAAAGCAAACATGATGAATGAAAGAGATTCAGATATTCCTCTGCCGTAACCCAAAAGCAAGTGTAAAATTATCTGAATAGAATTATCCAGTGACGACAACATTTTTCCCTCTTGGCTACTTTCTCCTGAAATCTGATTTACTCCCAAAAGGGGAGTAAGCCCGATGCTCACGTCTGCGACACTTAGGTGCAGCTTTTCCATCTCACAAATGTTGATAAGAGGACTGAATATCCAGAAGAATATGAATAATGCCAGTCCAATTAAATATTTTGGCTAAAAATAAAATAACCTTTATAATACCAGTGTATTTTATATTTAAGCTATATTGTTTACTTATTTTCAACCTTCCAATTACTAATTTGCAGGATTGAATGGTTGTCTTGTATGATATCCAAAAGTGCATGCAACTTACTAAACTTGTAAAACACTGTATATATCGCAATGAAGCAAAATGTCAGGTCAATGAAGGATTCTAATTTCGCAAAGAACTTTAAAGGGTTGATGCCCTTACTGTCACCCAAGGTCTTAGTGCTCATGATTATGCTTCCGTGGCATAAGACAGCATACAATAAGTAGATCGAATGATAGATTATGCACAGTATTTTTTGAATTCCCGATTGCACAACTTCATAACGTTGGTTTGTTGTAGACATCTTTATTCTAAATGGTATGAAACAAGTATAATAAGCGATGTTAAAATATATTTCTAAATGGAAAAACCCGCTGTGTTGAGTTTCTTGGAAAACAAAATAACTTTTAGAGGTTTGAGAATGTAATGGTAAAATGGAAAATTTTCCCATGATTCCTGATTAGAAATGCAACTAAATATCACAAATCTCACAGTTAAATATAAGTCTCAGTTTCCCCCAAACGCCTTGAACACCAACTGACTCAGCCTTCCTAAACTCATTTATGTTATTTTCGTATTGAAATAGTGTTTTAGAAAAATAGGTTTAACAGCAAACTTCAAAGAAAACGATTCGAAAGCTCATTCATCCTTGAGTAAAGCCAATCCTTTACAAACAGGAAAGCAATTTATTACCTGAATAAAAATCAATAGATTTGCAAGAACTTCGCAAACGTCGACCAGCAGCGTTAGTGATATGTGTGAATTGTAAAATGAATTCGACTACATGCGAATACCTCTTTATATTTTATTGAATTGGATTCATTGTATAACGAATCATTTTATTAATCAAAAATATTTTTGTCACACAATAACACTAAATTCAAATGTTCTACTTTCATCTCTCACGATTCCTTTAATGACTATAAAAATTCACTGATTCAAAATATTTCTCGTTCGCTATCATAATACGAATAGTATATTGTATACTGTATGTTTACAACAATATTTTCATTCATTATATATCTAAATAATTTAATTGATATTTAAATGCATTGAAAAATATCCTGTCCTACGAAAGTATCAAAGACGGAAAGATTTGTTTAGTATTCACTTCGAGCATGATCGATTATACCGGTTATATTTAATGTAGAAAGTATTGTTATGATGGCAATGTCTTCTAAAATGGATAAATCCTTCCATTTTTTATCATTGATACTACACCAATATTAGTTAAAGTAGTAAATGAAGGAACGTATAGTATTCAAGTTTTGGAATGTGTGACCCTTTCTCCAATTATCATTGCACAAGCCAATCCTTCCCCAAAACCATTTCGACTTAATCCAAATTATCCAAAGAGCTTATACGGCCATTGTGACAGTAGTAACTTTTTGTTGGCAATGGAATATCCTCATTGCCCACTGAGTGGCCGATCTACAATGAACGCATAATAAAATATCCATTACGACTGAAATTTTACTTCTCAAAACTACAGATATGAAACACGACTATAACTTACCTCCAAAGTTGAAGTAAATTCGGAAAAACGCTCAGCTAATTCACTATTTGACTTCAACAATTGATTTAAACTGCAAACATTATTAAGTAAAGAATATTCAGCCTTCAGCCCTCAAATTTTAAAATATTTTAATGAAAACTTAATTGATATTGTTTGATTGGTTTATCTACCTTTCTTCTTCCCACAATGAATTGGATAAAATCTTCTCACAAACGATTTGGCTGACACTACCGTCAAATAAAGGTACTCCAAAATGACAGTCCAACAACGTCCAGTCATCATACCAACTTTTATCACTGTTACTATTTTTAACTGCTTGTGAACCACCTCCAACTTTTCCAGGTGAAATCACCGATTCAGTTTTCGACTCCTTTATACTCAAATCTAACCGCAGTGATTCAATTTTTTGCTGTCTTGAATCAAATCCGGCTGGTTTCACAGTATTTGGCTGATCTGAAGATGCTGTAGAGGCATTACTTAGCTCCAGTTCTAATTCCTCTTGATATAATTTGGCACACTGGTCACTTTTAAATCCATTTTCTGGTTCTGGCACGTTAGTCGTAGTACTCGTGTTTGGGATCACATGAAATTCTTCCTCTTCATCGTCACTATTAGACTCCTCTTCAGGTAGGCTTGTCAGCTTTACTGCATTTTGATGGTGGTTATCAGGTACTGCCAAAACGGGATCACTCAACACACAAAGGTAATTATCTGCTGTGCATCTACTAGAAATTGATGAGGAGCCACGAATGTTCATCATGGTAATGTATCCACAATTCTTCTCCAGGTCCAACACACGAGCTAATTTGATGATGGCTGGGTGCTTTGCCCATTTCTTGTATGATTGTATTAGTGGCGAAATAGAGTTGTCCTTATCTTTACTATTATTGTCAGTCTTTCCTTTGCCTCCATCACTGAACGGAAACGGGACGATGACTACTGATGATTCTCCTTCTATTCCATATGCCTGGACAAAAACGGCAGAATGTGGTAGTGCATCATTTAAAGTAAACAGAGCACTAGATGCTGGCATGACGCTGGGGTCGTGACCCCACGATGTCACTAGATACTTCTCACTGTGTTCCAACTCAACTGGGAGCTCATATAATATGGAGCCTACAATAAAATTACATATAATATCATAAGTTGTTCTTAAAGTCAGTATTGAGTTTGTTCTCGTTTTCAAATTTCTAACCTTTAGGCATAAGCAGTGATGTAGGTCCACTGTTCGTCAAAGAGTAAAGAAAGAGCTTGAACCACACAGAATTGACTTGCGGGATTATAGGACCAAAATGTGGGAGTGTATCACAACAGATAGGGGTCACCTCATAACTTAATGGAGCCATTGATACCATGAAGCTGGAAATTACAACATCCCCCAAATTAGTATTACATATTAGCAAACCTGTTACATGTATTTAAGTATTTAACTGTAATTTAATCATTAATCACTTTTCACATTTTGAACTTACTGATAATTTTTATTAAGTAATCGTGAGCACGTAGATTTCTCCAAGTTTAGCAAACTTTCACATCTCAGTAAATCCACACCCATTGATCCCATATCCGGATTATTTCGTAAGAAAAGTATGGTCTTTCGTAGGGTCATCGCATGTTCAAAATATCTCTGTGCTTCTCCTTCTCCTTCCGCACAAGACACATTTTCGAGTTCTAGCAAAAAACTATCTAGTGACTCATCCGTCATTTTCCCCACCTCAAACATAGTAACCGCATGATTTTTCAAACCAGGGCTAAGATTTCCCATCATTAAAAACGCAGTCAAAGTGGAATCGTACAAAAAAGCTATACGCTTGTTTGGATTGCAAAAACTATTTGAATGGGACAGGGTAAAGGTTGATGAAGTTTCAGAGGGTGTTGTATTTGAGGATTGTATCAAAACATCATTTTCTACAGAAAGGGCTGACTTCAGTTCTTTGTCTAATAAAGATTCGTCCGGGGCTATATAGGCCAGCCTATTTATAAACAAAGATTTTTCATACCAACTTAATATTACATAAAAATTTATATCTGTCAAACAAAACTCAACAATGTTTACTTGTTTTTGGTATTCATTTGGCTTTGATGTTTCTTCCAACTTGGATCCATTGTAGCATAATCAAAATCTTGATTTTTCTTGTATGCAAACCCTAATCGACAATATAAGGACACGGCGTTTTTCACCAACTGCGAGTCTATATCCAGCACCTCCGCTAACTACAGAAAAACGAACATGAAAGCAAGTCAAGATTAGTTTTTAAGATAACCATTAAATGTAAAGTGATTGCTTTAGGAAACTAACTCACCTCGCCTACAGAGGTGTGCTCATCAATTGACACAAAAATTTTGTACAAAAGAGTTTCAAAATAGTCACCCAAAACCCTATTCATAACGAAGCCTTCCAAGGGCGGAACTACAATATAATCTTCATTTTTGATTGGAACGTCAACGTAGATCAGTCCTTTTTTGTACAGCAAATGTACACAGTCATAATCAAAGGTTCCAGCAGCTTGACCTCCATGATCAATGAGGTGATCAATGATCTTTCGTTCTGTTGGTTTTGTAGCGGTAATGTCTTCCTCTGTTATGTAGCCATGCTGGATTACAAACCATGGTTCAATAGAAATACTTGTAGGTTTTGTTGGAAGTAATTCTCGTGGAGGCTTTCTCCTAAATAATTTTCTACTAGATCGGTGCTGATTCATAAGATCTATGTACTGGTTTCTTCCGATTCCAAGAAGTCGTAAGCCTGAAAACGATAAAAAATCCACAAATTGTGATAAATGAATTGAATGAATCACTGAACATACTAAAATGATTCTTCAAAAAATAATTCACATTTTGTGCTTACAATCTGCAGCAGTGAAATTTGGCAAAGAATCGTAACTCTTTTCCTGTTCCATAATTTTCTCTATTATGGATATGTAGTACTGGAACGGGGTTATCCTCAGGCCTTTTACAACGCGATCCGAAAGATGATATGGGTAGAGCATCAATTTAGTTTTACTATATGTAACCACATCCTCGTAATATTTTGGCTCATCTTTCATAATCGTTTTCACTGAATACAAAACAAAATGATTTCATTAAATCGAATGCATCTTGTATACAATATATCATATTTAAACTGAATTTCCATCATTATCATTACTCAAATGTATTTTATATTGTACTAACCCAAATTATCAGAATATCTCAACTGATTCCTAACACTGTACACCACCACAGCTTTTTCATAGCCCTTCTGTGAGTTCCCAAGTATCTACGTCATAAAATTTATAACAATTAGCCTCACACACTTAAAGTTACGTCTAGTACCCAAAAATCCAAAGTAAATGTACTTGGCACATTACCTCTTTCACTTTAAGTGGCAAGCTACTCCAAGGAACCTTTTTTGTGATGAATTGCTCCACTTCCGGATTTGAATCCATTTTGACACATTTGCTATACCGATCTGTTTACTATACTGATAAATTCCTCAGTCAATCCTGATAATTTTCAAAAGTGATCCATGCAAAATTCGCAATTCTCTTCACTGACAGGTCACTGCTTTAACTTGTTTCAAATCTAACACAAAAAAATATACTCTCCGTGATTCAGTCTTCCAAGTGCAAGCAAATTGGACTGGACTTGGGTAGGGACAGTTCTTTTTAAACTATTGCTCTAACTACATTTGCATACGTTCTAGTTATTTTAATTATTAATTGCTTTTAAATGTTCATTTTATCACACTTCTACAAAAACTCATTTTGCTTCTGCCTTCACATTTTTGCACATTGGTTTTAGTTTTTCAAAGATTTTTGTTGACCCCACCACTATTGTCCAACTATAACCCAATATCCTATCAATCTTTTCCAACGTCCAAGAGTTAATACTCACTAATTACTTAAACCTGCTTTGCAAATTCATTCATCTTTTTAGCTTACCTACTCGCACCTACATGAACCACCACCTCTTCTAATCTACGTTACGAGGAAACATGCATCTTATGACAATAACAACAATGTAATCTGTTTTGCAGCAGAAATAGTTTGGTACATTTTAGTATGTTGTTCTTTTTTACTTGGTTTTTATGCATGAAACATATGACATGACAGTACAGAGGAGTGCACTAAGCTGTTGGGCTGAGCTGAGTCAGCTTTATAACAATTTGCTGCTTGTCGCCTCTTTTTTTATAGAGAACGGAACGGACAGAATAGCAGATAAAAAACATAAAGCTTTGCCAGCAATACTTCTCATCTTCATGAAAGTAAGCTCATCATATCACATTCATCTCATACACGCGTGAATATCTATCACTGCTAAAAAATAAAAATGTTAAAATATACCATTAAAAACATATATAATGCGTTTTGCAGACCACATTTAATATATCTATCTCTATAATCATTACCACCACAAAATAGCAATTCAATGCTCAGGGTATTTTCATTCTCGTGCTATTTCTATATACCTGAAAAAAGATCTTTGGGTACGATTTGGTATGAAAAATTGTGTAGCAGAGAGCTGAGGTTTTAAGTTATGGTTGAGCTACTATAAAGTATGACGAGAAGCTGTAATTCTGATTAAATTCAGATCATATTTTTTAGTCTATCCATTCCAAGTTGCTCAACAAGTTTTACTTTCGTTAGATATATGTACATATGAAATGAAGTACATGTGCAAATAAAATTAATCATGCTTTAAAAATATGCATAAAATATACCCTCATGCCCTCGTTATTAAGTACACTAAATTACCAAATCCAAAATACCTGGTGTTGGTATAAATCAAGAGAAAAGATTTATGCTTCAGGGTTCATTATAATTAAATTAAGTACCTGAAATCTTGCAGTCAGTGGAGGTGGAAATTTAATTTAATAAAATTGTTTCCTTTCATTTCATTTGAAGTAGAGTTGTCGTGATTCTTGATAGAATTACAGACTTGCGCTTCATTTCATGACGTTTGCTACAACCAATCTGTACCGTTCCATGCACTTCTGAAAAACAGACTTGGTGTATTTTGTATCTAAATCTAGACAGAGAGTAGATAAAGCTAAATATTTTGATAGAAAATTGAGTTTTTAAAACATATTTTTGCGTCGTGGTGTGAAAGGAAATGCTGTGTTTATTTTTTTGATTAGGTGCTAATGGACCATCATCTATTTTATTATGTATGAAATGAAAGTTCCAACATGAAATGCTTTACACGGGTATTTTGATAGTGTGTATCTTTATTGAGCAGCGTATAGCGTGTTACTTTGTACACTTGTGTTACTTCTGCCTTAATGCCTTGTCAGCTTTAGGGAGAAGCGTTGTGGATATGTGGTGGACATGAAGACAAATGTCTCGTGGTATATATGGGAAACAGATTATGCCAAAGTAAAGCGTGGGAGGACTAAACTAATATAACACGAAACACGATATGCAGCAGTTTTTCGGGCTTCCATACCTGTGTAAAATATGTTTACACTGTGTGCATGACTTTGGTTTGACATACAAATTCTCAGAGCTGCAGTAAACCGTTTTATTACCATATTTTCCTCATTACCTTAATTTTTTACACCGTTTCATGCAATTTCTTATACGCAAACCATGCAATTAAAGTTATAATTTCAGGTATTTATCAATTTAATTTGCAACGTGAAACATCTTTCCAAAACCTCAAGTCATTTTTGGAAATTTTGAGTCATATCCGCTTCTTCCAGTTTAAATTTTCAATGCAAGTACCATAGGTATTAATTGTTGTGCACTGTGTGCGGTGCACTCAAAAATTTGAGAAGGATGTCATTATATCACGCTCATGACTCATGACTATGACATTGACACGGTATGCATTTTTAGGTTCCTCTTTTTAATAGAATGTACCAATAAATTACCACACGTTTTATTAGACGAATATTACTCTGCGTGTCTAAGTGGGTTAAAATTATATGAAAATGTTTTCATTTTATCCCTCCGTTTAAAAAATAATTGAGGAATCACACGGTTTTCAAAATTCTCGCTGAGTATACAAATTTATGTTATTTTCTGTGGAAAAAAATTTGGTGCTTTCTAATCCAATCTCATTTCGAATCATCATTTATTCCACTATTCACGTCATTTTCTCAATGACAGAGGTAATTGGACATTGGACAGTCATTTTTTAACCTTCATGATAACTTGTCATACCCGACATTACTCAATTGGCTACTTTCTTATTCAACATTCAATGTTACGCTTTCTCAAATTGGACTTATTGCTTACTTACTTTTCAATAGTCTAAAGTCTAAAAGCTATGTTTTTTGCTCGTGTCAAAATAACTCCACAATTGCCACCAATTTTTCTTTCACGACTTCCAATAAAAAGCTTTCAATTTTTCATCGCCTTTCTCTAAACATGAAATTTTCTGTGTTTTTTACCTTTACTACTACCTGCTACACACACGACACGACATACCTATTAAACAAAGGAAATGTTTCCTGTGGAATTCAAAGCATAAAAAAATTGCTTAAAGATACTTACTCCACTCATATGTAAGTTTCGTGCTTGTATGCACTAGATAATATAATATTGCTTTCTGTCTACTTTCCTTGTTGGTTTAGCTTTCTCCCTTATAAATTTTCTAACTGTCGATGCTTCATGTATCCAACCAAACTAGCCATCATAAAAAAACTCCATTACGGTACCTTGTTCCCTACTTGTTCCAATTTTTTAGAGTTGTTTACAATGACGAAAACGATAGAAAACTTTTTTTCCCGTCTACTTCATAATATAACGCGCAAACTACCTAATAACCAATACGAAAAAATCCATTTTGGTGATTGCAATTTCAGTGATGATGGCATGGTAGAGTGGTTAGTGGTGACTATTATTATTATTGGTTGAAAAAAAAACATTATTACACATTGATAGTGTAAACAAGAGTTTCGGGAAACAACATTTTTCTCCATGTAACTTTTTTTCTTCACCTCCTGTGTACTTCGACACGGTAGGTGATTTCCAAGCCAGATTATTTTTCAAAGCAAGTGTGGTGATATGAAGTTGATGTTTTTGTGAATGACTTTTACTATATGACATGCTTATATGTATTACCCTCCGTTTCAATATTTTCCCTTTTTATTCACTAGTCAAAATGATAGCATTCACAAATTCACATCACCACCAAAAAATAATGAAAAAATAGCAGGTGAAAGCTCCTGCGACGATGACGATCAACTGCTGCGTTGCAGCGAAAGCCAAAGCCAAGCCACTTGATCGGCACTGTTTTTTTTCCAGGTACATAAAAAACATGAAATCAAGTGGGGGTAATCCATCTAACATATTCAATATTCCTTCTTGATATATATGCTACAAAGTATATTTAATGTAAAAAAACTAAAAAATCTGCATTCCCAGCGCTAGTTCTCATGAACCACTGGAAAAAAAATCCGACGCTGGTGCTTGGTGGTCCTATCTATGGACAGGCATACAGGTAACAAAACAACAAAAGAGAAAAAAATATATATCACGTACATGAGCTGTAAAGTAATGACATGGAATATTATGTCTTGTAGCATGTGGTGTAAGTTATGCATAATATACATACATAGATGTACCGTTATGTAGTTTTTTCTCTTTATGGCTGTGTGTAACCGTGTATAAAAAAGTTGAATATAAAACCATTATTCCGTCCAGTCAGCATCAACGAACATACATGCTCATTCTACTACAACAACTCACCTTTCTTTGTTGCTTTCACGTTTTTTTCTCTTCTCCACGTACAACTCAGCTACAAACACCAAACGTTAAAATAGATTACAAGTCCACTGCGGCAAGCGGTAAATTGTATCCGGTATTTGGTTTCGTACCTTTTTTTTCATCATGGACAGTTTTTCATTCCACCTCTCATTCACTCACACTCACAACAACGGTTGTACACTTCCACGCGAACACAAGCACACAAAGTTCTCACCAATTCTTCTGAAAACAACTGCATTATTTCTCGTTTTACTTTTCAACTGAAACAAAATGTCTTTTCGGCTTCCTCCTTTCCAGACTCTTCATTACCCCCTTTCAGTTTTTACACTTACTTATTCTGCTTTCTATTAAAAACTAAATAGTTTTTTTTCAATTTATGCGGCTGGTTCTCCGAAATAGATGACAGTGTCTCAGTAGTTCTCGTGCAGTATTGTTTCGTTTGTCACACTCCCCTTTTATTCACATTTACCCAAACCCTCGATCATGTCTGGTTTTTCATGACATGATTTTCCTCTTTTGATTTTCCCTTTGTCAGCAAAACATGATCCACTATCCACACTTTAATCAAGCTTCTCAGCTCAGCAAGTTCAAACTCATTGTGTTTGTTGTGAAAATGGTTAAGTGAAAGTCGATATTTTGTGATATCAAGATTTTTTTATATAAAAATGCCTTTGTAAAAAAGTGTTTTGAAAAAGCTTACTTTTTTGTATAGACATGCAGAAAAAAGAAAGTAAATCCATCAAAGCGCAGTCAGTTTCGCTAATCAGTGTAATAGTGCCTTAATTATATGTATTAGAAAATTTTCATATAAGCCAGTACAGTGCCCATTATTGAAAACAGGGTATTTTCATGCTAAAAATGCACGTTTCATGGAGTTGGATAAGTAGTGTTTGTAGGCAAAAGCGGATTCTCATTCTTTTGTGTACGTTTGGAACTTCTTTCATAGCTTTCAATTATTCTTTGCTTTCATCTTCAACATCCACAACAACAAGTCCTGTAGTAAACTCTCTTGCAACCAATAAAATCGGTGAAGATGACAGATTTATCTTAAATTCGCATAAAAATTATAAAGGAGAGCTTAATCATGATTATGAAAAGTGGAAAGACAAGTCTACTCTTCCTGTGGAAGTGGCTTTATCCAAGAAGCTTTCTCGTAAGTTCGATGGAACGGTACTTAAAAAGGAAAGCTTGCCATTATCATCATCAGTTTCACATCATTACAGTGAGAAAGCCAGCACACTTATAAATTTCAACACATATTTTCCCAAAAGCCCTTCGGGAAAGTCATCGGAAACACCGAAGCTATCAACCACTAAACACGCACAAACCTCATTCAAAAGAATTCATAATCATGAAAGCAAAAGCAATACAAGATGGAAAAATGAAAGCCACTTAAACCATCATCATCAAAATATTAGAGTAAACGATAGTAGCAGTCATAATAATAATGTAAAGTTTATAACAAGTGCAATTGAAGAAAAATCAGAAAATAATACGATAACTAGCAGTGTAGTAATAGGAAAGAAGACTAAAAATAATAAAATCCCACCAAGAAAGACTGACGATCAAGTAGAAAAACCAGACGTGATTACATTATCATCAGTGGAAAATGTAGAGAAAAGTATTACACGTGTTCTTAGGACAGACTTTCCAGTAGAATCGAACAGTATTGGTTCCTCATTAGTAGCAATGCAACCGACTTCGCCAGAAGTTCCACTAGAACTGAATTTCTCCTTATCATCTCAACCTGAACAAATAGCCTCGTTATTTCATGCTTCTTCGGATATGGACATGGACAGTGAAACTAATAATAGTAATCATCCATTCCCACTACCACCACCACTATCATCACCAATTTCTCCAAAAAGCAATTTACTTTCTCCAACACCACCACCGCCGCCACCACCACAACGTTCATTTCGCATTCCACCATGTAACACGACATTTCAATTACATCGGATTCAAAAACGAAAGAAAAATTTAACAGTGATTGAAAATTTTATCATGGGATGGATGCCCGTCAAGTGTAACGAAACCATTACCTATACAACTCACGGTGACTATCGCTATTTGGATAATTTAGTGCCTTTAGTGGATCGCTGGAACGGTCCTGTGTCTTTATCCATTTACTGCCCGGGGGAAGATTTAGAGGAAACATTAAAACTTATAAGTTACTTTAAACAATGTGCATCTTCAAATGTTAATAAGTGGGTCACGTTCCATCTCATTTATGACTCCAAATATTCAAAAAGGCCAGCAGGAATGTCAGGGGATATTCCGTGGTTAGACACTTTGTACCAACAAGGTAAAAAAAAGAACAATAATTATATATACATGAATGATAATGGTGCTTTTAAGTAGCCTAAGAAATTCAAAGAACTTTAAGTAAGCTTGTATAATACCATTAACATATTTCTTTGCATGTAAGAGAGTGGTGTAAGTAAGTGCACATACATAAGTTAAAAGCCACATCAGCCTAAAAACAAAATGCCAGAATGAACATGGTGAATGTCACACAGGCAATGAGAAAGTAAAAGAAACTTTCCACTGACTGTGAATACAATTTCTGTTTTTGACATGTTCGTGCACGAAACCTCTTTTCTCGTTTTAATAAGAAATGTGTACATTTCATTTCAAGATGACAAAATCAAACTTATCTAGATTATTTCTACTAAATTAATACTGAGATTTAATGGAATGAACACCTTTGTTCAATTTTTTCTTTAATTTTCTACAACCACAATTTTCATAACTTTAAAATGAATTCGAAATGAATGAGTCATGTATTATTGCCTTTGCCACAATGTTAAAAATAAGGTTATCCGACTTTCACTCGGGCACAAGTATTTCTGGCACAAAAGTAGAATAACCGGCTAAAATTTGAAACTGCGTTTGTATTTTTATGCATTGCATACAATAATATGCAGATTGCAAAGTGTAAATTATCTCACCTGAAGCATATATTTATTCTGACCAGGTAAATGGAAAGACTGTTCCCAAAAACCAACCTTTAGCAAGGGCAACACCACGTTTCGCATTCAAACTGGATTGTTATACCCTATCAATATTGCACGGAACGTGGCCCGCGCTGCAGCCCAAACATATTTTGTATTAACTTCGGATATTGAACTGTACCCTAGCATTAATTTGATTCCTAGTTTTATGGAAATGATAGGTCGACTTCAGAAAAAGGAGGAGGAAAAACAAAGAATTAATTATTACACAAAAAGAAGCAGGTTTACTGCAGCTGCTGCTGCAGTAGTTGCAAAAATTTTCTTTCCTGGTGCTGCTGCTGTTGCTGAGGATGAAGAAAGTAGTTTAACTGCAGCAGTTACAAGTACAGAACAAAATGAAGTACAACAGCAGCGTGACCAGCAAAGTAACTTGTTATCTTCAGATCTGTACCACAATCGTCCAAGTCAGCGAAGTAGACACGTGTTCGTGTTGCCTGTTTTTGAGGTGAAAAAGGATATTGTGCCTTGTCAGTGTGAAACAAAGGAGCAATTAGTCTCATTGCTCAAATACAGAGCTGCAGTTATTTTCCATCATTCCATTTGCCCTCAATGTCATACCTTTCCAAAATATGAGGAATGGAAGGTCCTGTACCCAGGTAGTGATGGTGGTCAGCCATTGAGAGATTACCGTAAATACAATTGCAGCGATAATGGTACCAACTATGCTAATTCCACATTCCAACCCGCATCACAGCAAACAGAGATGATGAGAATCTTTCACAAGGCTAAACGAAAGTTCCCTTATCAATTGTGGGAACCCATTTTCATTGGAACGAAAGATGAACCAATTTATGATGAAAGGCTTTCATGGGAAGGACTGAGGGACAAAATGGTTTCGGTAAATTCATTACAAATGAAATGGCCAATTTAATTGGTTTTAAGTACGTAAAAGATAAAAATCTTGTTTTATGACAGGGTTATGTTATGTGCACGCTGGACTATGACTTTTACATTCTGGACAATGCATTTTTGGTTCACAAGCCAGGAATCAGGAGAGTCAACCATTTGGTAACAAGAACGGTGATGAGCCAAGACCGACTAATCAACTTCAGGATACGCTCGGAGCTACTAAAGAAATTTGGAAAGCATGACGAATGTGCCCTTTAATCTCAATACACGCAATAACATCGTACGGTATGCATACTATAAAATGTGTTTATATAAAAGTTTATACTGCAAGGTAGTTACTAGTAAATGAAATTTATACAACTGAAAATGTACATTTTATTGTTTGTACGAAACCAAAAAGAAATGATAGCAAAAAAATTAATACATAGTTCAACACAAACTGAATTGTATGTGTGCATTATATAACTTATTCAAGACTAAATTCCAGCATGAGTGCTGTTAAAGCATATTTTCCATATTAGAGAAAAGCTATAATAAAGATGTTGTATGTGATGAGGTATGCAAAGAATGCAACTCGGTCGAGAAAGCGTGCCAGCCATTCCCAGTCTTCTTGAATAGTATTTTCATCTCCTCGAACCAATTCTGACACGTCTCCGTCCTCTCCATCGCCCGCATTTTCTTCCAGCTTTCGCAAAGTTTGACCTTTGGACTGTGGACGAGGATTTAGGCAAAGTACAGTCGCTGCAAAGCTGCTGAGGAATGACTGTACAAACTCAGGTAATGGAATTGGGGTGTTTCGTTTGGTTTTTGCTATGTAGCGTATTAAAACTGTCCATGCTAGTGCAAAGGTGACCATTATGAGGGAGTCTCGGAAGAAACTAACTGAAATCATAAAATATGGAAATCGTCATAAATTTATGTTTGTTTGGGATTAGTGTTGCTGCATTTGATAGATCTGCAGAATGACATAAATGACATATGACATAAATTACTCAACTTGATAATGGAACGGTGGATCCATTATTTGGAATTGTTTGATGTAAATATTGAAGATAAATTGAGTTTAAAAGAATCATTAGAAGGGTTAATGGAAGTCTTTCATGGGCAAAAGGGTCAAGCCAAAAACTGATGAGCACAGAAGTTGCGATACCTAAAATACAAATATAGTGGTTTGTATTAAGATTTAAAATTCATACTTTGTCAGCATGTCTATTTTTTGTTTTTGCTTTCACCTAATCCAACTGCAGTAATTGCAATTGTGTGTGCCGCCGATCTTCGTTGAAGATGTACCGTAATTAGTATTTCCACAACAGATATTTCAGGACAACAATAAATCTTCCTACTGAATAGTTCTACCCGGCTGCCAATAAGTTTCCATTCCCTGTTTTCTGTGTAGTGTTCTTGCCATTCGGGATCAATGATCAACTATAAAAAGCTAGAACTGATTAAAAACTATGATTATTGCGTATTTACGCTTTTACATTGCATGACTCCACATTCACATGCCTCTGTAATGTTGTTCGGAATAAAGAAGTCTAGTTCCCCCTGATGATGTGTCCAAGGGATTATAAGAACTTTGCAGGTTTGCTTGTCATAAGGCCATAAACGGAAATCAAAAGCACATGGAACTTTAAATTTGCTAGGAGGAATCCACCAAACCTCTGAGTCTGAAGTGGCTATCATTTGTGTGTTACTGAAATGATCGATCTCACTTTCTCCAAAACTATTAATTCAAGATAATATATTCAATAACTTTTGAATAAATTGAGTGCAATTAAAATTGTTGCATGTCTTTTTTTACCTATTCAAAACTGAAATTTCTGGTCGCCATAATTCAGTTGGAGCAAAAGTTATATCACTCAAGTTTCCGTAATTCAGTGGATCCCATTTAACATGTACGTCTTCCCAACACTGAATTAAAATGCAATCAAAATCAAAGAAGGGGTCAATAATTTTTAGTTCTTTTATCGATCACAAAATGTAAATTTTAATTTTATATGAAATTACCAGTACTGTTAGCAAATTCAAAGTAATCTTATTGTTTTGCTCATCCTATATTAATAGAATATTGTTTGAATCTTAGATTACACTGTGTGTGGCATAAGATGACAAGCATAATCAATTAAAATGCTCGAGAGTTTTTGTTTATCAGTGAACACTTACAATTGTAAAGCCATTGCTTAAAAAATTTATTTGGACTACTGTTGCATTCCCATCATTTTTAACTGGTCTTGCCAAAACGTCATAATTTTCCAATATTTTTGCCCGTAATCGAGAAATATCTTTTCAGTTTGGAAGTTAATATCAAGAATATTTTAGATAAATAGTTCAAAGATTCGTTAATGTTTAATGAGTTGAATGTAGATTTATATGCTTACCGGTAACGTCCGCACATAATGATTCCTGAAGAAAATACGCAGAAAGTATCACAAATATTTTATTGAACTTCAGAAGCATTTTTTAATTTCTTAAAATATATTTCTAGTCAGTAGTATTTCAAATTAATATGTATGTATAAGTATTGAGGTCCATGATGTGAAAAGCAATGGCCAAAACTGGAAAATTAAGAAAAAATTACGTTTTGTGTAAATATTTGTTGTGCAATACGCCCCCACACAATGTTCATTTTGGTTTTCATTTCATCGCATATGAATGCTGGAACTTTATCTTTGAAAGTAATAGATGACAGATGCCGATGTAAAAAATAGGATACTGCTGAACTGAACGTTGTAATTGTAATCCCATATTTCAACAAACATTGCCCATTTGGATAAGTGTTAGGTTACTTTAATTACTCATTCATGTATTGTAATATAAAATAGTAGACAAAATCTTGCTTAAAAACGTACTCTTGTGAGCCATGTTTTAGTCAAAAAGGAGGAAAAAAAGTCTAATCATTTTCTACATTATTTAATTTCATGCGAAACATTGGTTTGTATAAATGGGTTTAAAAATATTTATCTTGTACATTTACTAAAAGTTTCTCATTATCCAAAACAGTATTAAGTAAACTAACATTCATTGATTGTTACAGAGTATACTCTTCCCTAGTCATGACCATCCACTATCCATTGGTTATGTGCTACAATTTACATCGTTTGTTTCCTTTGTATCTTCTACTACTAATATTTATTTTGCAAACACTACATATTATGATAGCTTTTAAATTTATCAAATTGTCAATGCCCATGTCTATTTTATTTGACCCAAGTAATGTGTCCTATTCTGATTCAGTGATATTTAGGTATGCATTTTAAAAAATTCTACAGGTTTACAAATACTTTGTGTAAGATGAATATTTAACTAGTATTTGAGCCATCTAATGAATTCACAACCAATTTAATAATTGGAAATTTCGAGGAGCAAAATTAAATTTTAAATTCTTTTCTTTTTAAAAAATGCTTTAAATAATCGTGGTCCATTTGATCCCATTATCATCAATCGTCATTCATTCCGCCAAAAAGTACATCTTCAAAAAATTTGGAATGCACGAAGAGTCATGAAAAACAATTTTTAGTCATATACATCAAGATCTCTATCTATCATCTATAGGTATTATTGCATATTATAAAATCATGTGAACACTTTTATATTAAAAATATAT
>JAQFXM010002611.1:0-23878 GCA_034693345.1 Entomobrya multifasciata
AGTCAACGGCAAATAAACTCCCTCCTTATCCCCCACCTCCAAAACTTCCCTCTTCATCCCCCCACCTCCCTCCATTTTCCCCCCACCCTCCACATCAACCAGTTCCACTTCCCCTCCAACAAAACTCCCATTAGGTATATTCGACGTAGCAAACACTCCCTCCGAATTCCTCCCAAAAGCATACTCAAAGTGACCAATCAACAAAATCTTCTCACCTTTTCTGCTCATTGACCTCACTCCATCATCCAGCATCCTAATCACCTGTCTTGCCCCAACATTAAACTCCACAGGCTCCTCCTCCTCCCCATCATCCAATCCATCAAAACCCTCCACCAAATTAGAAGAGTCAATAGTCTTCTTCTCCGGATCATCCAGCAGCCACAACCGATAATGAACCTTAACAAGTGACCCGCGTCTTGGGAGAAAGTTGACTCCAGAGTCATCTCCATCGCACAAAGTCACCTTCCACAGTTTCCCACTCTTATCCGCCGAGATATCCACAGCATTGGAGGGAATCACCTCAGATGGTATAGTTTCCAAAGGAACAGGCACAGGTAAATCCCTCCAGTGCCCAGCCGACCCACCACCCCCTCCCCTTCACCCACCTCTCCCTCTCCAGCCTCCTCCTCGACTACCTCGCCCACCTTGTCCACGCCCACCTTCACCTTTCAAGTTGATCTGGTGTACCAAGCGTTATTCCAATTGGGCCTTTAAAACTGTATTTATTTCAATTTGCATTTTGTGCTAAAATTGGCATTTGGCGTTTCAAGGATTTTTTTTGTCACAAAATATTTTCCTTGAATGGTACACTCAGTTAAATTTTTACTATACATCCTATAATAGATTTAGATATATCATTCGAAAGCACTGAGTTTGAGCTACAAAACAGTAAAACTAAGTGGTTTTAGCACATCAATTTCATATGTTAGCATCCATCAAAACTACATGCTTAGCTTCATATAAGTTTTTAACGAGTTTATGTGTTTGAAGAGCCACTGCTTTAAGAAATGGTGCCGGATTATAAATGCTTTTAGTATACTAAAAACTACTGATTCAGAGCTACAATTTGGCTAGTCGTAGTTTTTCATTGCATTCATTCCAACTTTGCCAAGACCATTTAAACATTTTAAAAAATCACGCGTGAAAAATGATTTTTTTCTTGAGCTTCATTTTTGATCTACGAATTGAATACGATAACCTTGAGGTATCAAAATTTGTATTATTTTCGTAGAAAAAACTATGTAGTTTCAAATTTTAGTTCACACCAGTCTTGGAAAGCTGTAGGTTATTTGGCAGATTAATTCTAATTTTGTCCAAACCTTTTTATACAGGGTTTACAATACCTAAAGTTGGTAGAATTTTCAAAATTTTTCGAAAATTCATTCATATTTCGAATGATGAATTTGATGACCTAAGTCCAGAGTCCTATAAATACGATTAAAATTATCCCCGTTATGTCGGTTTCCTATTTGTTTTCCAATCAAAACGGAAAAGTAGTATTGCACAACAGCTTCATGCGAATAATTTATTTCAGTTTCATGCAGGTACAATGCAAGTATATCTTGTTAATTAGCTAAAAACATTTTACGCAATTGATATTTTAAAACAAATGGTTTGCAAAGACGTTCAATTAATTTATTAGATTCTTTCGTTTGTAAGTTTTGTGTATCTTGTTTTCCAATAATCTACAGTATGAACTTTCACGGTACTTGACACGACAGAAACTTATAATGCAAAACAGATTTTAAAAAAATACAATATTTAGCGATGAGACGAACCTCGTGACTTTAACCGGAACTTTTATGTGTGCATCTTAACTAGCCTCATAAAAGAAAAATGATTTTAGTTAATCCATTAAGTTATGTGCTTATATGAATGCCACGATTGACACACAAACGTAGTCACATTACCAATCCAGTTAAATCTTGCATAATATCACATTGACGCTGGTAGATTTTAAATCATACCATGGTAAAAAATCTTCAAGAAAACTCATTGAGTACAAGATTTTTAATGTAAAATATTCACGGAGAAACTAACCAAATCCAGTTTTTACTGGTAATTCATCTTTTTAATTAACCGTTTTAGCGTTTTCAAGCATGGACATATTATATATGGCATGACATGACAGTTGATAATATATAGGGATTCTTCGCATACTCAAAGCCGTAAGCATTTAAACACTGTAGGTGAACAGTCAATGAGCATAACTGAATACCAATACAAACTTGTTCCTTTGGCTTTCCGAATAAATATACAAATTCAACCTTGGAATAAGGTCACTATTGTAAATTTCCTCTAAACGATTTTTTCAAATGAAACAAACAACCTCAATTAATTATTGTTCTAATTAACTTCCCGTGTTCACAATTCAGTCCATGAAACAAATAAACTCTTCATATGTATCATCGATTAGGGTTAGGGTGATAAATTTATAAAATTTAATCGACGCTGACAACGAGCTTCCGTATTGGGAATACAAGTCTAATCTATTTCCAACATGTTACCAAGTGCTTTTTAAATCACACCGTTTCATAAAATATGCTTGAAAAGGATAATTACAGCATGTAGAAGGCTAATGGGATTTCATCGCACCGACCTTTTGATGACAGACCGCCATAACTTTTTGAAGTATTTTAAAATCATTTTTTCCTTAGAAGGATGCTCAATAGAATAGTTTTGCAGAAACAAACATAATACGTAAGAAAGAACATTGCCTAAAACTACGAAAAATGGCAAACTCGAGTGACCGTGGACGTTCAGCCTTTAACCTTAAAAATGTTCCCCAAGATTCCAGCAATTTTGAAAGTTTATCCATAAAAAGCAAAAACTTAGAAATTGTGGAACTACAACGCAAGATTTTCAATCAGTTGGGCTACTTTGGGATTACAACAACAAAAATCACAAGCTTAGTTTCGTACACGGGACAAAGTTATTATTTAACAAGAAACACAATTTGTGCACTAATAATATACATAATTCTTCATGTGAACGTAATAATCAAAGGAATATTTCTTGCATTTGTAATAACGGAATACTTCGGACCAGTTGAGTTTTTGGATAAAATTGCATCTTTGGATTTTATTTTGTGTATATGTCTGGTTGGAATTGGGGCATCCATGCTTCTTTATCGATATCCATTTTATGGTAAGTTACAACAAAAAGGATGAATGTTTGATGTTTTGAAATATGCTTAACAGCGTAATCCGTGCTGTTGACAGTATAACGTTTCTTTTGTTTTTAGAAATTCTGCAAAACATGTGGAAAGTTTTGAATTCCATTTATTGGAAACACGGCTGTCCAGAAACAATGCGGTCATGTGTCAATCAAGTGCATCGATATATTTTGGGACAGCATTTGTAAGATTATACAATTGATTTAGTATATTATGTCTTCTTGAAACCCTGTGAGCTTAAAATGGAATCATTCTTTTAGAATAATTATTATTGGAGGATGCATTTCTCTCATGATTCAATACTTTCCTGATCCAAAATACTGTAACTTTACGTATTCCATTTTGGAAACGGACAATTGGCCACTTCGACTCTTATTTGGTTTACATGAATTCTGTTTCATGTTATTGGCTTGGGGCGCTTATGCTGGTCCGTCCACATTGTGTATGTACGAGGGAGTAGCTATTTCCTTAGCAATCGATAAAATGAATGAAACATTAAAACAACTATTTTTGGACGAAATGACAGTCGAGAAAATGGAAAAAGAAGGTTACATTTATAAATAATCATACACCAAAGCCGTTTGGAAGGGAATTGACATTTTAACCTTTATTATTGAAGATGGAAAGGAAAAAATGGTGATCAGAAAAAACGTAATAAAACCTCAAAAAGTAGTAGCCCATACGGAATACGATATTGAAAGGATTTTGTTTGATTATAAATTACTCATGATGATATCGGATCGGTTTAACGCGTCAGTTGCTTATAAAACTTTATTTTTACACCTTTGCGGGGGTAGTCAATTTGTTTCGGACGTTTTTGCTGCAACACATGGTAAACAATACAAAAATTTCTTGCAAATAAATACCAAAATAAGTACATTACTAAGGATATTTGTATTTTCAGTGCTGAGAATTCCTGGAACTGGTTTCGTGGATGTCTGGTAAATTACTATCTTTGTTTAACTTACACTACATAACTTAATTAAGATTTTGCTTGAACTAATATATTGGTTTCAGGTTTTACGTTCAAGATAGCATGTGTGCAGGATTCTTGCTTCTTCGTGTATACCATTTTATGGGCATGGTTTCCGATTCTGCTGAAACTTTCCTGGCAAGCTTAAAAGAGTACCTTACGTTTGAAAATCCGAAACGGATGTATCTAAGAAAATCAGCAAGGACATTAAAAGTTATAACATTGAACGTAGGACCTTGTCAAATATGGCCAGGAAGCTTATTAGCAGTACTGGATACAATGGGTAATTACTATGTTTGTGCGGCTCTATGGTAAAATTGAAATTTTGGAAAGCTGTCAAGCCGCGTTAAATAAGTAATGTAATAATTAATTGCTGGGCTCCCAATTTGTATGTCACATACTGTGTGGAATAATGTACAAAGGTAATGCATTTCATTTCATATTAAGCATACATTTTTTAAGTTATTCAACACTGTGACTTGAAAAGTATTATACTCTATATATGCATGTATTCATTAACAAGTAAGCACAATAAATAAATTTAGATTTAGTTGGTTCGGTGAAAAAAGTTTACCTGGGATTTTTCATTTACTGGATTAAACGTCACGTTTTTATATGAATCTTTTTAAGACTCTATAACAGATTCGTCGGGTACAAACTCTACGTTGACTATTATGTACAAAACCATTTTATACTTGAGTCACTCTACACGCAAGTATGACATAATATAGTAAGGAATATGTTATCCAAAAGCAATAATATGTATCTTTTTTATTGTCATTTCATACCTTTGGTAAACCCAAGAGTCTTAATACCTGCGATTCCAATAATTAGGTACAAGTATTTTCATGCATACTGCTTTGTGGTCACAAAACAAGTACCTTCATGTAATTGAATGTGTACCTGTTACCTCAAGAAGCCCTGAATTGAAACCAGCTCGAATATACGATACACGTAGGTATGCCTTCAGGAATTAATTGTAAATGCGAATGGTTTGTGTAAACTGTTCCACATGCGTGACGATTGTACCAAAGAAATCTTGCACGTTGGCTTGTAGCTATTTGGTAAGGTGGACGTTAGATATCATTGTATGACATCGGATATTGCCCAGAAAACAGATTACTCACAATAAGTTTTGATATTTATTTAAAAGTACAAAGAATATTTTAAAACCTCAATTTTTGACCTGGATGATATTATTAAATCGCATATACCCTAATTTCAACATGCATGACAATATAGAACGGCACATCAACCCAAGGAATAAACCCAAGCTCTCATGATGCATCGTTAAACGCTTTTGGTTTCTAGTTATCACAAACGCTTGTTTACTTAGCCTAGTTTATGTTAGTATGAACCTATTCTGTACACGCCATTAGTTAATTTAGTATTTTGCTGTTAGTAATGTTGACGAATTAACGTTTTTGTTGAATTATCTTTTTTAACCCTTTTGATGAATATATTTTACTCACTTAAGATTAGTTAAAAACTGTATATGTTGGTATTTTTGTCTTTTAGTGGTAATTGAAAACTTGCGCGATGAATGAAAACTTTCTAGATGCGTATTACCTTAAATGCCTTCATGCGTGTTGGTAAGCCATTTAATCATTGAAATGGCTCTCAATAGTCTATAGTTACGAAAGTAAAAACAATTAAACATGGGAAATAAAAACCATCATATATACTTCGAGCTCACGCATACATACACATTTATGTCATGTTGATAAGACTTTTTTATAGATAACACTTTTATAGGTTTTCTTAGTTCTGTAGGTTTCTGAATACTTCCGACGAATACAAGCCTACCAAAGAAATTGATAATATATAAAAAAATCTGCTTAAACTACCACACTCTGTGACTGAATTTGTTTCCAAGACATTCATTCTGTTTCGCATATTGTTACAGTGTCAACATGTTTATTTCAGATATAAATAAAACTCAAACTCTAGACAAATCTTGTTTTTATCATATTGCAAAGGCCCACTTTAACTGGTTACGCTGTCAATATTAAGCTCTGGTGATGAATGAAATTTGTATAGCAAGAAAACCACGAAACTGATAACTTAAGTCGTAACATTTTGAATTTTTTATGTTTACTGCTGTTTCCAAAAATTATGTAATGTTTACGAACTCCTGTTCCATCTATTTCAGTAATCAAAACAATACTTTTTTGATGCCTTTCGGATAATATCAATGCTCATACTCCGATTATTAAACAATTCCAAACAAACACAATTCAAAACAATTGATAAGACCTGAAATCACTTTGTTTATTTCTGCGACTTTAATTTAACCTGACTTTCAAGTACCAAAACTTTTAACCAAGTACGTAAACAAGTCAGGTTACCAGATCAGTCGAAAAAAGACAGCTTTAAGTACAAATGAAAAGAATCAATTTATCTTGACATTAGTTAACTCAGTTAAAAGGCATTTCTGCTTGTAAAAGACATATTTTTTAAATTTTATAATATTCTTGGTGCAATGGAGTTATTAGAGGGGAACGTTTTGAAACTCTGTGGTTACATTGTGCAGACTGCCGACGTATTTGGTTCCCTATCTTTTGTTTGGGACAAAGACAAGCAAGAGATCATTCTCAAACATACAAACAAGCGTTACAATTTAAAAATCTCTTTTGCATTTCTTGTTTTGCTTGCAATTCTTTGGATTGTGCAAACACTCTGTATTTGGAAGAAAGCAAAAATTATTCCATTAACATTTTGTATTCCTCCAGTTGGCATGTGCTTCTTAAGCTGGCCTTGGTTTTATATCATTCATTTCAAATCTGAATATTTTGCAAACTTGCTTCAAGCGTTTTGTCTTTTTGAAAGAAACTTTGAATATTCCGTACTTCAAGGAAGAAAGCACAGACAACAGGCGGTCTTTTAATGGCATCTGTTTGCAAAATTAATGCCCATAATCTGCACAGAATGTTGTTATTTGCTATAATGGTGTTTCTTAACCCATGTTTTCCATCCTGGCTGGGTTATAGTTTGGTACCACAATGTCGAAACTATATGAGGTTCTTAAAAACTGACAACTTTACTAACACCGAGGAAGTATTATGGAGGTTTTTTATCGCAGCCTTGTTTTTTCTGACGTATGAGCGATTAAATGCGGCATTTGCAGTGATTATTTGTTACGGAATATCGCTGGGATTTTGCATGTTGTCCTACATGGAAGCAATTTACGAGTATGAAAAAGCATCTAAATAGAACTTAGTACTTTATATAAATATTGGAGTCTTAATAAAGAATTTTTTTGTGGCAGCCAAGCTCAAACTACAACTGTTTATCACAAAAAGGACTTGCAAAAAGGACTTCGTGCTGTACAACTTCTTTTGGTTTACTTTAAGCAGGTTTTTTCGACATATGTAATTCTAGGGTTTGTATTTGGAAGTATAATGATACAAACAGCCTATACATTTATTACAATAGAAGGATCTAAAACTCCCAAATCAGGAGGAAATGTAATTTTGCTTATGGTGGGTTGCATTTTGGCAGTTATCATGTTTATTTTTTATGTCACTTATACCTAAAACATGTTTGGAAATGTTTATGAAACTTCTCTTGAAATGTCACAGAAAGCAAAAAAGAATGGGAAGGTAATGCTAGACAAGGAATTCGGAAAATTTTACCGCAGCTTTCCAATTTTGCGAGTAAATATGGGATCAAATAGTTATGTGGAAAAGCAAACTTCATTGAATTGTGAGCAAATTGTTCTAGAGCGAGTTGTCGATTTTTTATTGATGGTACACTCTTAAGTTTCTAGCAACTGATATAATTGTTCATAGGAAGTTTTGTTTGAAAATTGCTTACTTATGCCTAGTCTAGCAACTTTCAAAAACGAAGAGTTAAAATTATTTATAATTTACTTAAGTGAATTTCTTTGGTAGTTATTAAATATTCTTGCTTGAGATAAGAATGCAGAATTCCATAATATATTTAGAACTATTGAGCAATAGCTCTTATCAAATAGAAATATCAAACATCCGATTACTTCAAACGGGTTTTGCTGAGTCGACAGAAGTTGTTCTTTACATTTGAGTCGCGAAGACCAAAACGCAACAGATATTTCATGAATTTTTTGCAATGAATAAGATTTAAAATGTGGAATAATTTATGTCGATAAGCATATTCTAATGTAATGTATCCAAACTTGCTGCCCCTTTTTTACTTGGTGCATGTGATTGACCAACACTAAAGGAAACCTTGTTGCAACACTATTTTTTAAGCAAATACATTGTTGCACAACACAGAACGCAGAGGCAGTTTAATTGGCCTCTAATTTCATTTTGTAGTTGCGTGTAATTTGATTGACGTAAATGCCTAACAAAATATGACATATTTGTATTTCTTTACAAGAACACCAATGGTTCTTAACCATTCGTATCTATTTTTCAAACATTAGTGTGGTTTTACATGACTTGATATCCTTCATGAACATTATGATTAGAAAGCAGAGTGTTGAGAGTTTAATTGACAATTTAATATTAAAATCGCTATACGCCTGAATATTTGTTATCTGTTTTGTTACGTTCAACAAAAACTTTACTTCTGACGCCACAAGATATTTCCATGTTAGAATGTGAAACAAAAATTGAAAGATACACAACAGAGTTTCTTTCATGACATAGCATATCAGTGTTTAATTCCTTGGGGAATTAAACGGCGTTCTTGTGCTTTCCCTTTACGCACGGGGGTAAAGTAATCAACCATAATTTGAGGTATGAAGATTGCTTCTAAAAGATGAGTTACCGTTGGCGACTAGCAATTAAAAATTATCGATGTCGTTAATTGAATAATATACGGTTAAGACTTACATATTATTATTCAGTTTCACAAAAATGTAATTAAGAAGGTAATTTCGAAATCAAACCATTCAAAAATTTGACTTCGCGTTATAATTGTATAAAAGTTAAATGTTTTCGCAATGGTTGCAATTAGACTGTTATGTGTACGAACTGGCGAAAACTTTTCAAGGTTTACGTGTTCTGCGAAATTGTCCGTTTCTAATGTTACACAGAAAACAATAAGAACGTCGAACATTGAAGCCAACACAATTTTTATAGTTAATTGTAAGACAATTATCAACTCTTACTGTATCATAATGAGGACAGTTAACTCACTTTAATAGATTTACACGTCAAGTGGATCTTTCAAATACAAGTAGACGTTCTGGAACTTCTCATGTTCCCGAAATGTAACGGCGCTCAAAAAAAACCTAAAAACCTTTTCGGCTTCGAAGTATTGGTTTCAGAAAGGGCTTTAAACGATTTTCTGTTATTTGGAACTATAACAAAAAATTAAAACTGATTGAAACGGAACCTTTATAAAAACCATTGAAGTGTACTTCGATTATCGACAAAATGTAAATACTAAAAGACAACGTCATACAAATTTGTGGCTCCATTGTAGAGAAAGCAGATATATTTGATTCACTTCCATTTAAGGGGAATTTTTATTCTTTGTTTCTTACCCCTCGATGACATCATTGTATTTTTGCACATGTACGGGGCTCAAATACGTAGTATATTACTGTGCAACTCTGCATCATAAAGACCACTCCACACCCCGAACGTCGCGAGAAATCCTTTTTGTTATAACGCAACACAGCCAAAACCAAAAATAATTTCATATGCTTACATTTTACCACTTGTGCTGAGAGGTTCTCTTGTGGTAGGTTATGGCTAAAATTAATACAATTAAATTAATTACAAGATATGGTGTGCCATTAAAACCATCTAAAATATCAATAAGCTTTAATTATAATCGTATTATGTATTTAAAACTTTTTAATTTTAGCAATCTTAGTCCAAAAACGAGACCTTCTGAAGCTTTTCTCTAAAAATCGGCTATCCACGTTAATCAAATGGGTGAAGATGATGTTGAATTTACTAATGAAAAGGAGTCCGAATTCAAAACTAATTAAACAATCAAGCCTTAAAATTTTCAACACTTGCAAACTTAATATTACATTCATAGGAACCGCATTTAAATTTTCTATAAAGCCTACAAACCTTTTCAAGTAATTAAAATTTTCACTAGACCTCTTCAATTCTTTACTAATGACGGAACAACTAAGCAAACTTGATGATGCACAGCGCAGTGGTTGTCGAATAGTGGATAACTGCACACGCTATGGGAGCGCGAGTTTTGTTGTTAGGTACTTTCGTGGATGAAATATATCTTAAAAATTGAACAAGAGCATTAATTGAATTTCAGTCAGTAGTTGCGTGTGTTATATAATTGACGTAAATGCCTAACAAAATTAAACTTAATTGCCTTTCTTTACAAGACGTTCACAGCGTCTTAACCTCTAATTTTCCAACGGTACTGAAATCTTGTATCTAAAGTAATAAAATATGAAAATTAAAGTCGCCATAAGTCTCAATATTTGCAACATATTTGATAAGGACAACAAAACGCTTTATTTCTGATATCAGACGATATTTGCATTTTAATTTGTATCGCATAACGTGACAAATACATGCATTGAATTTCTAACCGGTGTGTTTAATTCGGAGTGGAATTCAACTGAGTTTTTCTGCTTTCTCTTTACGTAACTGATTTATATAATCAACCATTATTTGGGCTAGGAAGATTGTTTGTAAGAGGTTAATTACCAACGGTGACTAGTAATTTAGAAAATTGATATATTTAATTGAGTGATTTACAAGAATAACTTGCTTTATACTTTATACTATTTCGTTTCAAAATCGTCAAATTAAGATAATTAAAGGACCCAATCCTTAATTTGACATGGAGTATAAACTTTAATGTTTCGCAATGATGCCAATTAATTAGCGTTACGTATTCAAATTACTGACATATTATACGTCAGCGTATGGTTATATGTATATTCGGTGTAATTAAATCGATACTTTCTGATGCTACAGATTGGATAGAAACTTACGATGTCAAACTCTGAAAGCCATATATTTTTAAAGTTAATTGTAGGGCGTTTACCAATTTTAACAGTATATTAACAAAACCCATTATAGCTTTTTATTAGATCTACACGTAGAGTTCATCTATAAAATAGGTACTCACCACTCCAGAGAGTAAAATTACTCGCAATAAACCTAAAAACTCTCTCGAAGTACTCCCATTTTAGACATGGAAAGACCCTGGTACCTTATTTCCTAATTTTTTAACTATTACTACAAAAGAAAAAACTACATCAAAAGCAGTTTTTATAAAATTCGTGGGATTTTACTTCAACTCTGGATATAATGGAGCTACAAGAAGGCACCGTTCTACAAACCTGTGGGTACATTGTAGAAACAGCAGATGTATTTGGCTCACTTCCATTCATCTGGGACAAAGATCAAAAAAGGATTACTTTAAAACCAACAAAACAACGCTTTGCTTTAAAAATTTCTTTCGCTTTTATTTTATTGCTATTCAATCTTTGGATTTTGCAAACAATTTTTGTATGGAACAAGGCTAGTATAATTCCACTAACATTTTGCATTCCCCCGGCTGGCTTGAATTTACTCAGCTGGCCTTGTGTTTACATTATACACTTCAAATCTGAGTACTTTGTAAATCTTCTAAACACATTTTGTAAATTTGAGAGACACTTTGGAACTTCTCTCTTGAAAGGAAGAAAACTAAGAGCAAAATCAGCAAGTGGACGTTTAATGGCATTTGTTTGTAAAATCAATGCCCACAATCCACACAGAATTATTCTATTTTCTCTACTGGTCTTTCTTAATCCATGCTTTCCTTCTTGGTTGGGATACGAGTTAGTCCCACAATGTCGAAAATATATGGGGTTCTTGGAGAAAAACAACTATACAAGCATTGACGAGCTACTATGGCGATTTTTTATCTCAGCCTTATTTTTTCTAACGTTCGAGCGGTTAAATGCTGCCTTTGCAATTACAATTTGTTTTGGAATGGCACTTGGCTTCTGCATATTGTCTTATATCAAAGCAGCTTATGAGTACGGTAAAAATCCTTTTAAACCTGTTCGAAAATTTGTTACTTAAATTAAATTTTGCTATTGTGATTATTTTTTTATAGGCAAGCACAGACAGCAAATATTCGTTTAAAACGGGATACCCAAAATGGGTTACTTGCAGTGAGGATCCTGGTGATTAATTTTAAAGACGTTTTCTCATCACACGTAATTTTAGGGTTCATATTCGGAAACATTATGCTACAAATAGCCTATATATTTATTGGTATTGAAGGATCTAAAACGTCAGAAACAGGAGGAAGTGTAATTGTAGTTTTGGTCGGTTGTGTCCTATCGTTTATTATGTTTGTTTTTTCTGTGACATTTTCACTCAACACATTTGGGAATGTGTATGATACATCTATGAAAATGTCGGAGAAAGCTAGTAAGAACGAAGATCTTATGAAAGACAGGGAGTATAAGAAATTCTATAGAAGTTTTCCAATTTTGGGTGTGAACATGGGTTCGAAAAATTTTGTAGAGAAGAAAACTTCCCTTCGTTGTGAGCAAGTTGTACTAGAACAAGTTGTGAGTTTTCAGTTAATGACACACTCTTAAGTAACGTGCTCTAGTGGTTTACTAGAATAGTAGTATTCATAAGATCTAGTTTGTAAATACATCAGAATAAACATCTAAGAAATTTGGATAGATAGCTAAGTTTTCGAGAAAATGGAAACGAGATTTGTAATTTACCCTTTCACTAATCGAATTAATTAAAACTCATGATTTGAGTTCATTTAGAAGAATGCTTTAAAAATTATTAACCAACAGAGGCTAATAATTATAAATAACAGATGTCTTTAATTTTCTAAAATGCAGGTAAAACTTGCTTTTGACTACTGTTTTAGAACTTTAAAGTTGAAGTAGGTGCGGGATATAATCCAGAAAACACTAATCTTATCTTTACACCTATAAATTCTTTATTTTTCACAATGGTGCAACTAAGGAACGGTTACATGCAACTACCAAATGACCATGTTCTCCTTTAAGAATTATAATGAACACGTGTTTTTCTAGCAGCCATTTCATAAAATCATCTAGTTTGAATTGCTCGAGACCGCATAAAACTTGTGCGACATGAAACAAAGAACATAGTTCAAGTATTAAAATTCATTCCAAAGCTTATGTTAGATTTGCAACGTAATAGTGCATCTATATTGACAGATCTTAAACACATGTATTATGTATGTCCATTAATTATGAATAGACGTGGCGGAATCTTTGTCAAAATGGTTTTGTTCACAGTCGCTCAAAATCTATTCCAGGATACTTTAGTCAACTTTTTAGCAAACAACCTTTGGGTAATTTGTTTCGTAATTTTGAGCTAGGAAAAGGAAAACATCACTAACCAAATTTTATTTTCGTGTCTCCAAGTCAAGCTTAAAATAAGCACTGTCAAAATTAGCCTGAATTCCCAAAAAATGGAATTAGTAGAAGGCAGCGATTTGCAACTATGTCTTCATATTGTATAGACTGCTGACATATTTGGTTCCCTGCCATTTAAATGGGACAAAAATCATGACAAGATTATTCCAAAACCAGCAAAATTGATATTCTATTTTTGAAATTTTATTTTGCTTTCATTATTTCACTATTACTAATTTGGATTGTACAAACAATTTTCGTTTAGAAAAAGGCAAGTCTTATTCCTTTAACGTCTTGTATTCTTCCAGTAGGTTTGAACTTAAAGAATTGGCCAAGTGTTTACATTATACATTTCCAATCTGAGCATTTCGCTAATATTTTAAACATATTTTGTCAATTTGAGAGACATTTTGAAAATTAAATGCTAAATGGAAGAAAGCTAAGAGCAAAATCAGCAAAATAGTCGTTAAATGGATTTTTTTGTAAAATTAATGCCCACAATTTTACCATTTTTGGTGTTAATGTGGGCTCGAACAATTTTGTGGAAAAGAAAACTTCATCAAATTGTGAGCAAGTTGTGCTAGGACAAGTTGTCAGTTTTCAATTCATGATATACTCTTAAGAACGAAGCCCATATGTATTATTCCCTACCGAAAGCGATGAAACCGCATAAGAGGTAGTTAATGAGATAACGATCCTGTCTGTCTGTAGACACGATTTCTCGAAAACCACTTGATCATTTGACACAAAACTAGGTACACGTACACCTTAGGTCCAGACCTTCCTTGCGATTGATTGTCATGCCCAGATGACCACCCTGGCCCAGATATAGGGGTTCACAGGTCACATGCATAATAAATGGAAATTTTGTTATTGTCGATCTTTATACAGGATCAAAAGCTGACCACATTGGAATTATTTCCAGGCCCCAATGACCCTCTGACCCAGTTTCACAAGTTTAACTGGCAAGTTACGTATATACGTTAAAACGGTGTATATACGAACGTAAATTATCATAAACAGTGTGTCATACAACGTTATGACATGATGCGTATATTACTAGTTTTTAAAAATGTTTTAATTAAGACAGTTTGAAATATATGCCAATATATTCCTGAATATTTTACAGCATAAAATTTTGTGATGCATTGTGAAATTAACTCTTTGCCATCGGGACAGGCTAAATAAAGGGTAAAATAAGTAAGTTTCAGTGAATGTTTTTCTGATGCATATATTACATAAAATTGGTTAACCATTTGCTCTAGTATTAAAAAGAAGAAGCAAACCAACATCCAACAGAAAGCAGTAAATTTCTTATACGCTACACCAATCTTCAATATTATAAAATTTTAAAAGAAATTCTGTGAAAAGTAAATGGTTGATTGAATATATCATTTCATGTTAATTTATGATTACAACTTAACTGTTTTTGCATTTTTTGTGAAACTTTAATGAATTTTTAAGTAATAATTAGATGTTCTAGCCACGTTCATTATCTGGAACTTAAATTCAATGAATTTGGAAAAGAAAGCCTCTTATTTATCGATTTAATCTTTTTTGTACTAATTCAGAGTATACGGTGGTTAGAATTTTTATCAATATAAACCAGGACGAGGTTTCATCTAGAACTGAAATCATACGTATATTAATATATACGTACGAACTTCCAAAACCTTTCAATTGTAAAATAGATGTTATGTTTTCTTGCAAATATTAAGCAAAAACAATTTTTGTCGAAAAACCAACTGAATCTTATTTATAAGGAATATTTTTTCATCATATTATCAGACAGTAAAATGTTACCGTTTTCATAAAATAGGCATAATATTAAGTGTAGTGTTTGAAACAACGTTTAATGTATTTTAATATTATCATACAGGATATTTTATTTAAGTGAAAAAGTTACCATTAAAGAATAGCTCGATAAAAATGCCACGGGTGTCCTTGCATCACACGATTCTTTCTATTGGGGTTATTAGTATTATTTTTGCATTTGCCGTGCCTACAAATTGCCGTTAGTATTAATAAAATTTTGAAAATGGTTTCTCTAAGCATAAGGTTGCTTTATTAAATTTGTCATATGAGTTGTTAATATCTTAATATCTTCCATAGATTCCTGTGAGTCAAGATTTCAGTGTAATATTACCAAAAAATGTATTCTAACAGTTTTTCGCTGTGATCATCACCCTGACTGCGGGGCTGGTGATATGTCTGATGAATTGAATTGTACGTTTATCGATTATATTGTTAGTATGCAAAGTCAAATTTTATTGCAGGCTTTATTGAAGAAACAGTTGCAGAATAATTCAGGTAAAGCAAATTATTCTTTGACAGATATTATGAAACCTTTAATATGTTCATGAAATTTAAGAAGACTTTTTTACTTGTTTGATTTAGTTCAAAAACTGCATTAAAAATATTTAGAGTTCGTGTCCAGCTCCATTCTAATTTCTTGGCCATTTATCTTTGTTTGGTTTCATACAGATTCCTGCTCAAAATTTCAAACTCGCTGCAACACTACCCAAAAATGCATAAACTTCCGTTATCAGTGTGATAATGATGACGACTGCGGAGACTGGTCTGATGAAGTTAACTGCGGTAGTAAATCCATAGACATAATTTATGAATTTCTAAGAACTCCATATACACTACATTGTAATCATATCTACATATAGACCCGTGTCCTCCTTGGAGGTTCCAATGCGTCAATTCAAAACTATGTATACCAATTAATGCTAGATGCAATGGTAGCAATGAATGTGGGGATTTTTCAGACGAAGCAAATTGTAACAACTATACAAGTAAAAGTTTACCATTTACTTTTTACCATTTAAAAATGAATGATTAATTTTTTAAAAGAAGTCAAGTTTGTTTTGAAAACGTTAGGAACATGTTTGATGGACGAGTTGCAGTGTAAAAACACGAATAAGTGCATATCACTAAGTAATAGATGCGATGGTCGGAACGATTGTGGGGATTTTTCAGACGAGCTTAACTGCGGTAACCTGACCGGTAAGTTTTTTAAATCTAGTTTTTACTTGAGCAAGAAGAAAATGTTCAGTAACTAAACTAATTACCATGTATTACCATGTAGTTAAATGCCCATTAAGACAGTTCCGCTGTCCCTCATTAAACAAGTGCGTATCCAATAGATACAAGTGCGATGGAGATAACGACTGCGAGGATTTTTCTGATGAAGCAAATTGTAGCAACCAAGAAAGTAAGCATTCTTAGACCAAAAAAGTATGACGTTTAAAAAAGAGACCGTGATGAGACTCCATTTGTTTTTTAAACATAGCATATGTGTACTTACAAGGTATAGTCTTTTGGTGCCGCTCCGAGTCCAGCATGCCACTATGTGGAAAATATTCGTAATTAAGTGCAAATTAAATATTTATATTCATTTTTCTGTAAACCGAACATTTTACATGGTCACCAATTAGCTACATTTAGCCCTATACTCCATATATGGTAGCTTGCAGTCTACTAGGCAAAGTTCCTAGTTAAATACGCATATTTTGACTCATGAAGAGACAATTTTTGACTAAATTTTATTGAAAATATGCAATATTTAAATATTTTACTAGCCAAGCATTCAAACAGCTTGAGATACACTTCTTGATGATAGCCATTCCAATCAAATAGTTATCAGACTTATATGGTGCCAAAATAAGGACGAAATTTTAACTTTTTAGAGCCAAATTGTAACACATTTTCAGTTAAATGATCTATTTATCTCGGACCAATCATTTAATAGCTAGCATCTTTAATAGCATATCATGTGTAATAAAATAGACAACATGCAGTATACTATTATAGTGGCATAGGGCTAGATGCAGAATAAATACAAGTATGTCAAATGTTCGTGTTACAGAAAAATTTGATTTGCACTTAATTACGAATATTTTCCACATAGTGGCATGCTGGACTCGGAGCGGCACCAAAAGACCATACCTTGTTAGAGCATATTATGTTTACTTTAATATGTAATTGTTTGTAAATATAGTATGCGAGCAAACAAGATTTCGATGCGACAATGGATATTGTCTTAATCGTGTATACGCATGCAATGGAAACAATGACTGCCTTGATGAATCAGATGAACGTGATTGTATTAAAAAAGGTAAATTACGAAACCTGTAATGTAAACGTTTACAGTCTATAAATTTAACTGTTTTCTTCAGATCCATGCAAACCTCAGGAGTTTCGATGTAGAAATGGAAAATGTCTTGATAATAGTACCATCTGTAATGGAGACATTGATTGCAATGATGGATCTGATGAGTTGTTTTGTACAAATAGTAAGTTTTAAACCTTTTCAAGATTCAAAAAACACGCCAACTTAGTTTTACAGGAAGCGTTTCACGTTTTGCGATTGATCTTATTTGTTTATACTGTTTATTAAACTGGTGCAAAATTGATATCACTATTTGCACTAAATTTTACACTAATAATTGCATTGTGTATTATGTAGCAACTTGTTTGGGATTTTGGTGTAATTCAGGGTGTCTTTCGATTTCTAAAGTATGCAATCTCAAACATGACTGTAGTGACCAAAGTGATGAGAAAAATTGTTCTGGTAAATTCAAGTCTGTATAAAAGGAACAAGTATTTCCTACATTATTGTAACGACGCATATATCATAATTTTAGCTGCGTTGGAGACATCCGTACATAAAAAACGTATACAAGGTTCGCTTAATAAAACGGCCTCCTGGACATTAAATATCACAAGCAATACTAAAAACTGGACTGTATTGTTTAAAAATCCAAAAGAAAAAGAAATAGATTTTACCTCAGCAAAATACCAAATTTTGATTCAGCAAATAGCACCATTGATATTTGAATTAAAGATACAAATCAATTTTATAAATTGGGATGATATGGGCTACTATCCATTACAGATTTCAATAGGTGGCACAAATGACGAGAAACGTACGATATTCCTATATTTAACAGTAGAAGGTAAATGAAACAAAATGGAAATATATATTTTTAATGCACGAACATATTTTGTTAAGGTAAAAAATGGTATAGCTGCAAACTTAAAACGTGTTTATTTTTAGACCACCAAGCTCCAGAATTTATTTATACCAATCTTCGAAATTCAAGCCTTTCGCTTACACTAGGAAAGCCACTGGAACTAATTTGCAACGTTTCTGGTCGCCCACAAACAGAAATTTTGTGGTCGCGTGTACGTTTCTAGTTGGAACGTTTTACTATTTGAACTTAAAACATCAAGAGAATATATAATTGTTTACTTTTTATCACTAGCAGTTATATGCTTATTACGTTTAACCAGTACAATATATTTTATTTCATAGAATGATGAACTGCGGTCGAACTGGCCGCCTGATATATCATACACATTGTACCAAGACCAAGTCCTGCTTCTACAATCTGTGCCGGAAGTTAATCCTGGTCGATTTATGTGCACTGCGGAGAATGCGAACGGAAAGATATCAGCTTATGTTGACATTGAAGTACACAACGAAGGTAAACAAATATTAAAGTATCAAAAATTCAGTTGGTTTACCAATTTACAATATAAACTTTATAATAACATGGGTTTACATTTAAGTCGATCAAATACAACTAATTTTGGGAATTACTGGAGCAATGTTTTGTTTGGGTGTTTTGGTTCTTAGCACCCTTGTTATTCGATATAATTGGAAACAGAAGGTACTTTTTTATTTCATAAGCATAACGTATATATTACCCTAGAAACGTTTAGTAAATTCTTTTGTATGAATAATAGAAACTAAAGAGAATGCTAAGTGGACTCAGTGAGAAGGAATTTTATCAAGGTGCTATTGAAAATATCAACCCAAATTTAAGCGTAAGCGACCAAGCACATTTATTACCGTTTCAGCAAGCGACTTGGGAGCTGCCGAGGGAAACTATAAAATTAGGTGATTTCCAAAACTATAACTGGTTGTTATACTCAAAATTAAGTGTTAATTTGACAAACCTAAACCGATTACGTTTTACAGGTGTACCACTTGGATCTGGAGCGTTTGGTTTGGTAATAAAAGCGGAAGTTAAAGGAATAGTGGAAGGCGAAGAATGTACTACTGTTGCGGTTAAAACAGTCAAACCAAATGCAGATGAAACCCATTTCAAAGCATTAATTAGTGAACTAAAAATAATGTCTAATTTAGGAAGGCATTTACATGTTGTCAACTTAATAGGAGCGTGCACAAAAAACCTTGTGAAGAAGAGTGAGATTTGTTATTTAAAAAAACAATTGTTAAAATTAAGCATACCTTAACTTGGACTGTAATTTGTTTAGGAGAGTTGCTTGTTGTGATGGAATTTTGCGAATATGGATGTCTGCTGAATTACTTACTTGGAAAACGAAATTCTTTTATTAATCAACTTGATCCGAAAACCGATAAACTTAAGCCTGTAACACGAATAAAATTAGAAAACCGGAAGAAAACTGTTTTAGAAGAAAGTACAAAGGGTTCTTCTGAAAACATTTTGCCACAAAAGAATGACGAATGTCTGGAACTTACTAAATTGCAATTTGTAAAGTCAGTTGACTTGATCATTTGGGCTTTTCAAGTTGCTATGGGTATGGAGTATCTTTCTTCTAAAAAGGTATTAACATATCTGTATGGAAAGCATGTTCGATATTATAATATTCTTTACATGTTTGAGTTTTCTACATACAGTAAATTGTTAAACTGAAATATAGACTCCTTTTCGATTTGCAGGTTTTCCATGGGGACTTAGCAGCAAGAAATGTTTTACTTACGGAAACTAAAACTGCGAAAATTTGTGATTTTGGTTATGCAAGAGAAACATACAAAAACTATGACTATAAGAAGAATATCAAAGTAAGTCATCATTCGAGACAAAATATTATACTATTTCATGCTTTACCAATGCATATTTTCAAATAGGGTGTGTTGTTACCAGTCAAGTGGATGGCAATTGAGTCAATTTTTTGCGGTGTATTTTCCTCAAAGTCTGATTGCTGGTCTTATGGAGTTCTGCTATGGGAAATGTTTACCCTCGGAAACAAGCCCTATCCAGGTAAACATTTAGTACAAAAATACTATTGAAATAACTTGATACAGCTGATGTGTATGTCTACCCTTTATTTTACATGATTTTATAGGAATGGAAATAAATCAAGATTTCTGTCAAAAGTTACACGATGGTTATCGACTGGAGAAACCTCAGTACGCACCAGCTTCAGTGTATGAGATTATGATGGATACCTGGAAATATGAACCTACAGACCGGCCTTCATTCTTGCAGATCGCCAATAGACTGAGAGAAATATTATCTGAATGGAATGTTGATGAATATTTAAAGATAACTGAAAAGTATGCAAACTTACCCGATGGCCATTTACTTACTGGTAACGAAGGTGTCATGCAAACTAGAGAGACTGGGCTTTATGTTAATACAAATGGAGGATCTTCTACCATGAACCGATACCACGAAATACTAACGTCTTAATTGAGACATGATAAATTAGAACGCCCTAGTAATTGGAAAGCCTTTGAATCACAAGTATTTACACGTGTAAAACTTTAATTAGGTTGACGATTATTCATCTCTTCTGATTACATTATAGTTTTAAGTGCAACACATTAAGGTTAATATTAGGAAAATTATTTCAGGCCAACTAGCGTGATGTATTATTAATATGCATCAAGTTTAATTGCTTTTTCCAAATACCTTTAATTGGTGACATACGTTTTATGTTTCACATTAAATTAATTAATGCAATTTTTGATTAGCACACTTTTAGTCAAGTAAGTCTTTTTAACCAAACTTATTGTAAAACATTCTTTAAATCATGATTCCAAATAAATCGGCGTAAAACAGAATGAAAATACTGAGGACACAAGCTTGGCTTACATCCATACACTGCTCAATGCTACTCAAAAAATTAGATTTCTGGGCCAGACAAAGTCAGTGATATTTACATTTTGTCCTTGCTAAAAGTTTACGAACGGTTTTCCTGATACGTTTGGGGAATTTATGGTTATTTTATTCAGTATGGTATGTTCTTGGAACAAATTTGTGATTAACCGCAAGGTAAACGCCGTTAAGTAAGACTAAATACATTTGTATGTTGAAGTACATCAAATATTTTCTACCAGTCTTATTCCTGAACGTTTATACTCTTACAGTCGAAATGCAATAATTGGTCTATATCGGTAAGTTGTATAACATATTTTATGTTGTATTTATTTTTAAATGTGTGTAAATCTGAATCCAGTAGACTCCTTGTTTTTGTAAAGAAACAGAAAATTAAGTGTGTTTCATTTGGTGGAACCCCTTCTCCCGACGTCCCAAACGTGTATCAAGGTGCCCCAAAACGTGTATCAACTTGCCAAAATGTGTATCAACTTGCCTTAATGTGTATCAACGTGCCCCAAAACGTGTATCAAGTTGCCCCAAAATTGTATCAACTTGCCCCAAATGTATATCAACTTGCCCCAAAACGTATATCAAATTGCCCCAAACGTATATCAAATTGCCCCAAACGTGTATCAACGTGCCCCAAAACATATATCAACTTGCTCAAACGTACATCAAATTTGCCCCAAACGTATATCAAATTGCCCCAAACGTATATAAGTCTGCCCCGAAGGATTATTAGTTTGCCCGAAATGGGATTCACCTTGCCCTAAACGCGACTCAAATTGTACTAAAAGGTCGACAATTTGCCCCCAAACGAATACCAATTTGAGCACAACGTATGCTAGCTGCCCCAAATTTGTACCAACAGGTACCATCTTATTCGAAACGTTTACCAACTAGTCAAGCATACTGCAAATTATACCCAAACGTTAGACAACATGCCTAAAATGTAAATCAAATCTCCCTTTACGTGTACCAATTTTCGTTTAACGTACACAAACTCTCCCAAATGTGTATTAATCTTATAAGAAACATAAATCCTTTTGTCAGAAACTTATTTTAACATATCTCCGAGATATCTCTTCAGTTCCTAAAATTAAGTTAACTTGGTGTAAGCGTATTTTGGGTTACTTTTAATGTATAGCAAATGGCCCAAACGTGCATAAACTTGCTGCAAACGCTTAAACATGACGCAAGTGCATAGCAAGTGCTTTCCAAATATATCCCATTTTATTATAAACTAATCTAATTTTGTGGTTGAACTTATCTTTCAAACCTTACCTGAATTATCCTCAAAGGTGTCCTAACTGGATTCAGTCAAGTACTTATAAGTGTACAAAAACGTGCAAGTTTATCTCCAACATTTAAAATATCACGATTACGAATTATTATACATTTTTTAAATTTTATTAGCTCATATATAGTTCATTTAATAGAAAGCAGTCCTTATAATATGGAATTTATGCTACTTTCAGAATAAATGAAAATTTGTTCTTATTAAGAAGCAGTGCGTTTCAAGCATGTTTAATTTTATTTCAAATTGACACAACTTTGTGGAAAGTTTAAACGGGTAGAAGCATTACAATGAAAATGTATGCAGTCGACATTTTCATTTGTTAACTCTTTTTCGTTGGTTACATGTTTATTCCGTCTACCCTATTTAAGTCACCCGAATGTTGCCATATTAGTTATGACAGCTGTAGACTCAGTTGAATACGTAAGTTACTTTAAAATTAGGTCTTTTTAATAATTATTTGGAATCAATCTAAATCTAAATCTAAATTCTTTTTTTGAGTATGGACCCTACGTGCTCATATAATGAAGCGTTATTTATTCAGTTTAAAAATTCAGAGATACCTCCACATAATACGTAAGTCTAAAAATAACACTTACGTATTCTATGCTAAATAATACTCCATGCAAGTTTTTTGGAACAACTTCCCTAGCTATATTTTTGCAGTTATTCTGTCTAGATTCTTATCCCAAATCACTATTAACCGTAAAGTTCGTAAATTACTAAGTATTGTCTTAAAACAAAAAGGCATACTAAACAAAATTCATTTCTCAAACATCTCATGTGATAAAAAGAAAAGGGCAACTTGAAATTCGTTTGGGTCAAAGTACGTAATTTTAATGAAATTCAAAATATGTTTGGGCAAAATATACGGTAAAACAAATCTAAAATTCGTTCTCTATGAGTAAAAATATGTTCAAGGCAAGTAAAAATACACATTTCAAGCCAGTAAAGATATATTAGGATAAGTTGAAATAAACCCATCAAGCTAGCCGCAGCTAAGTGGCGAAGCGATTTGTAACTAGATGTGCTACCATAGTTTACAGTTTTGGTTTACTGAAAATTATAGCTTACTGACCCTTTCCATTTAACTGTAACCGCTAGTTAGTTTAGTTAGTTAGTTAGTTAGTTCCCACTAGGGGGATTTTTATTTGACGTTTTCCGAGAGCAAAGCTCGCACGCCATAAATTTCGTATTATAGTTACATATTCAGTTAAAATTA